>JANHFT010009998.1:223151-234632 GCA_032467955.1 Pseudoxenodon macrops | reverse complement strand
CTTTCTTTCTTTCTTCCTTCCTTCCTTCCTTTACAAGTTAAAATAGACCAGCAATCTAAGGTGTTTCTTTGGTGACATACCACAAATGCTTTGAACATTTTAACAGAAAAGTGTAAGTCCAGATATATGGGACTTCAACATAGCTGAAGACCATCTGATTAAGACGTTCCTGCTGAGTTTCAGTGAGATTGAAATGGTCCAGTTAATTTGGAGCAAAGCTAACAACCTAGCCCAAAAATCTGTACAGAAGTCAGCAGGAATCTGGTCATTTTTTTTGTTAGTATAGATTAAAGTGTCTATATAGCTGTAGGAATCTGTTAGACTGATAAGTGAATATAGCCTCTTTTGGATTAATTGAGGCTATAATCTTGCAAACACTTGTTAGAGAATATTTTCTAGGTGATTATGTTCAATTTTCCTTCAAATTTGCAATTATTACTATATAAGTAAACTTCTTGGTTATTTTATAGAAAGCATATTTTTACAAACAGCTTTCTGTTAATATGTGAATATATTACATATTTAGATGTTGAAGTAGTGTACTGTGAGTGAAGTGATTTTGGTGGTTTTTAAGAAAGGAGAAGATAAGCTAAATATTCTGACAAAATAAATAGTTTCAAATTATTCCAGATATAACTTCAGTGACATCATTTATTTACAAATAGCAATACAACTCTACATTGCACATTGTTCTTACTTTTTCGGATGTTCATTTGGAGCGTGTCCTATTGCGTTCAATGCAGTTTACTCCCAGGTGAGTACCTGCCGACTTTCAACATTAAAGTCTAAACACAGTTATTGGATAATTTATTCTTCAGTAATTAGTTTGATCATCAATCTATTTTGATAATTTTGAACTTTTTTTAAAGTATTCAAAGTGCTTATGGTATGTCACCAAAGAAACACCTTAGATTGCTGGTCTACTTTAACTTGGGAAAGAGAAAGAAAGAAAGAAAGAAAGAAGGAAAGAAAGAGAAACATGCAAAGAGGGGGGGACCCCCTTCTTACAAAAGCAAACTAAATAAAGGTAGAGCATGGCGGGTGCCCACTGGGTACAGAATCCAAAATAAAAACTAGAAAAGAACATGGATAAAATAAATCTCAGAAGCTTCTAACTCTGAACAGCAACCTCTGAACTCACATTTTGTTGTTCAATAAATAAACAAGGCTATCAAGAGGATTTTAAACTCCCACTAGAGGATTAATAATGTTGATAAACTCCCCTTCTCCTTTAAAATATGCTGGGAGATAATAAGGATCCTCCAGATGCCAGTTTTCTGAAGTCTTCTAAAATATTACTGTAGTCATTTGAATGCCTTTACAGAGATTTTCTTGACTGTGAAGAACAATTTATGTAACTATCAGGTCACTGCCAATAGGAAGTAAGAGAATGAGATGCTTCTGTTATCCAAAATAAACATTCTGAACATTCTTTCTCTCTCCCCTTTCCTGTGACAGAATATAAATTTCTATCTACTGTCTAAATTGATAAATCCAGTTCAGTATTAATTAATTTATTTACATAACCTGTAAATAGGTTATTAGCTCTTGCAAACATGGGGGTTTCTCTATATGTCCTTCTTCTATCAGTAACAAAGGGGGAAAAAGATTTCTGTTATTCAAATAATCATTTTTGGTCATATAAGATGCAAGCTTGCACTGTAAATAGATACACATATAAACCTGCTTTAAAGTATAATATGTTTTGTATTTTTTTTTTACAAGTTTCCAACTTCAAAATACCAATGTTGATGATGATAGTATATCTTGCTTTCCTGCTTATATTAGTACCTAAAAGTTGGTTAATATGTTATGTACTGATGAATACTAAAGCAATTAACACTTCCCTACAGCTAGATTGAATTGTTTAGTGTAAATAATTTGCATTTTGGAAAAGGCCCATACATGTTGCAGCCATGAAACTTTTGATCCATCTAGATTCAAATGTCAATTTTAGATGTTGATTCAAATCTCAATTCAAGAAGAAATGCTTTTGACAGCCAGCCTAAATATCTCATAAGGCTGTTAAAGTAGTTAGAATGTTAGAATAGAATAGAGCTGGAGGGGACTTTAGAGGTCTTCTAGTCCAGCCCCCTGCTCAAGCAGGAGAACCTATACTATTTCAGATAAATGGTTGTCTAGTTTTTTTCTTAAAAACCTCCAGTGATGGAGTGCCCACGATTTCTGAAGGCTAATAATGATAATAATAATAATGAATAATAATAATAATAAAACCAAATAAGTGTTTTTTAAAAGATTCAGTATTGAGCAAAGTCTAGGATAACTTAATTTTACTAGAACAAAATCAACAAGACCATGGCTATTAGTAACAATAGGATTGTCAGGTTTGAGCTGCAAAAAGCCATGTGACCACTAGACGGGAACAAAGAGACCCCAAAAATAAACCAATTGCTACCGTCCAGTGGCTGTTTTTATTTCTGCATTCGAAATAACCATTGTAGATAAGAGGGAAAGGCCAGGGTTAATCATTGCTTTTCAGGCATGCTCTCTAGCCTTGAGGAGAAAAAAAAAACACCTCACACTCCTACAATAATGTTAATCTGTTTGAAGAAAAGGTGAAGTTCCAGAAGGCCATATCAAACTTCTAGAATCAACTAAATGGGGATGACAGACATTTTGCATTTTGGATTGTGAGGTGGAGCATTTTGGATTCTGAGGTGGAGCAGAAAGTTCCGTCTTTCTAACATTCCAAAGTCAAGATGCAGCATACTCAAATTTAGCTAAATTAGTTTGTCAAGAGTCATAATAATGCATTAGATAAGCAATAATTTGTCAACTCCCTCAGTCTGAATCATATTTACAGTCGGCTGATTATTATTTTTTAATTTAAAAAATTGATCTTGTAAATATTGCAATACTTTTTCTTTTAAACATTTAAATGAATAGCGCAGGCGTCCATCGGACCTGTGTGGGTGGGCAGAGAATGTCAAGATGGCCACCATGAGCCTCCCCTCCTTTTTTAATGTGTGTCATGACACAGATGCCCCTGTAGCAAGCATCTTCATTAAAGAGACATTGCCCCTTAGCTTTGTGTTAGTTAAACATTACGGAAACTACCTTGGCGGTATCAACAGTTTAAACCCATGAAAAAAAGCTGTCTTTTTTCTCCCTCAAAGGTGACAGATACTTCCTTGTAGAAGTTTTAAGCAAGAGGCTTCTTAGAGATGAGGAAAGATTGCTATAGCCACAGATTTTTGCATCATGGAAAAATTGGATTAAACGACACCCAACCCCTTCCAGTTTATTGCAGGAAAGGATGTATCTTTTTTGAAGATGATATGCATTTGCACATGAACATGCCATATGAAAACAAGGAATATGTTTATTGTCTCAGGCTTCATTTATTTTCCCCTGCTATTTCAATATTAATACAGTCCCAGGTCGAGTGGGATTGTTCTACCATCACTCTGTGCAAACAAACCTTCAAATGAAAAGAAAATATAGAGAAATAATGTGGGGTAATAGCACTAGTGTTTGTACTGATTGATGTGGGTCATTTTTATACCTAGCCAACTTTATCCATTTCTCTCAAATTTGTATTTTAAAAGGCTGAAATCTGGAATTAACCTCCTGGATATGAAAAAAAAAATACAGTTGAAAAGAACATATTCATAGAATTTTTCAAGGAACAAAGATAATTTATTTCCAATCTTGGATATGTAAGAAGATACATATATGAGCATGTTATAATGAATGTTCATGTTATTGTATGATGAAAACCTTAGACAAACCTTCCTCATTTGGCATTTTCTGCTTGTGTTGGAACACAATTCTCATAATTCCTAGGAAGATTGGTCCCTAGGAGTTCCAGGAATTGCAATCCAGCATTTCCCTCTTTTGAGGGAAAGAAACCTTAAATGAAGAGGTGACATTTTATACTATCCAAGAATGAACACTGTTGAATCTAGTGAGGTTTACTGAATAAACTGAAAATAAAAATAATTGTGAAATAATGGATTACTTTGTAAAAATTGTGTATGTTTGGGATTGCGAAACTTCTGCATATTTCTTAAAGGAAATGCTATACTCTCTGTGATTCCATGGTATACATGCCTATTTAAAGATAGCAGAGGCAATTATATTTAGAATTGCATTCATAACATTCTACTTAATTGTTTAATTATCAAATTTTCATGCTGCTGAATCTTTTAGACTCCTAGTGGCTTACAAAATGCTGATGTAGAAAAAAACGCTTCTGCAATATAATGCAAGTTTAAAGCATAGTAATGTGTCTATTGTTTTCTAATATTTTATCTTGCAGAGTGTCCTTATGGTACTTATGGGTTGGATTGTCTAAGAACCTGCAGCTGTCCATCTGGCATATGTGACAGAGTAACTGGGAAGTGTGTAAAGTTTTCTTTTTTCCAACTGGCTGCATCAAAACCTCCCCACCAACGGAAATTACTGCCGCCTACAGGTAAACCTAATTGCATATATTTCTTAAGCAGGGGTATCAAACTCCAGGTCCGCGGGCCACATCCGGCCTGCGATGTGGTCGGATCCAGCCCGCCGGGCCATCCTGGTCTATCCAACGCAAAGAAGAAAGATCAGGCCAACATAGCTTCGGCCTGGTCTACCCAGTGTGACGAGGAAAGATCAGGCCAGCATGGCTCCAGCCCAGTCTACTCAATGCAAAGAGGAAACATGTCAACAGTTTGGGGGGGGGAAGGCATCAAGCTGGCCACACCCACCCAGTTGGCCTTGGCCACCCAGCCTCCCGACGTCAACCACAGCCCTAGTGCGGCCCTCAATAAAATTGACTTTGATACCCCTGATATAAAACATTAGAAGATTTGTTCATGCCAAGGGTATTCTCATTTGCAAATTGTATTGAATTAATTGAGTTGTGTATCACAATTGTATTATACGTACCCCAGAGAACCTCCTGGTAGATAACAATCCCCTGATACTTTGTTTCAAGAAATATTTGACCCCGGTAATTATTTATTGTCTCAGAATTCAATAAATGCACACAGATAAGACTGTTGAAACTTAATAGGCATGAGGCATAGTGCTTTCGTAATACTGTTGTTGTAATCAAAGAATGATTACTACTTCCCTGATTATTCCCCTGACCTCCCAACTCCTGCTGTGCTGCCCCATTGTGGCAACAGCATATTCTTAGGAGGATGAGCAAAGAATGCTGGGGTGTATGCCAAAAGTATATATTCCCAGCAAGGTCACCCAGGATGTTAAGGCTCTCACATTTGCCCTGCTAAATCTATATTGGCAGCAGTGATTTAGGAAGATGATGGAGGCAAATGATTACTTTACTGACACTGGCAAAGGCATCAATTCATACTCTGGGAGGAAGAGACATAAGTAAACCAGTTCTATATTTTCACCAAGATAACCATATGGATAGAAACTCTTAAAAAGTCAACAATGACTTGATGGCACATAATCAATTAAAATGTTTGATTATATTCATTAAATACTTTATTGAACCACTGAGCATTGCATTTGAATATTAATATTTTGATTCTTATGAGATTTATATTCTCATTACAAACTTGTTCTATAAAAATATTCACATTCCCATCTCTCTTACTTGAACATTATCCCTGAAATTACATGAGCATATGTAAAATCAAATTCCCGTGATTGAGTTCATAAGATCATCACTAACGGGTTTAAAACAGGAATCCCCAATCAATGGTCTGTGGACTGGCACTGAGCCGTGGCATGCCAGCAACTGGGCCACACAAACAAGTGAAGCCCCATCCGCAGGATGCAGGCAACATGCAAAAGCATGCCCCCTCTGGTCCACAGAAAACCCTTTCTCCATGGGACTGGTTCCTGGTGGCCAAAAGGTTGGGGGCCATTGGTTTAAAAATTTCCCTGTCTGGTTGAGACTATTCAGGAGAATGGTGTTCATCTCTGAATCTCAGCCTAGGGCCATGATGGTGAACCTATGGCATGCGTGCCACAGGTGGCACACAGAGCCATATCCGAGGGCATGCAAGGCATTGCCCTATGTCAGCTCCAGCTCGCATATGCATGCTGGGCAGCTGATTTTTGACCTTCCAGAGGGTGGGGGAGGTCGTTTGTGCCCTCCCCAGGCTTCAAGAATCTTTCCTGAAGGTTGGGGAGAGCGACAAATGGCCTAACGGGCCAACTGGAAGGTCAGAGGCTTCAGTGAGGCCTGTGCATATGTGTAGGGGGGGCAATGTGCACATGTGTGTGGGGAGGGCATTGCATTAAGGGTGTGGGCACGCACAGGCACCCTTTTGGCACCCAAGCAGAAAAGGTTAGCCATCACTGGCCTAGGGAGTCTGTATTGTCTGAGAGACACTCATCATGCGGCCAGCAGGAAAGATCATCCTAATGTGTTGAGAATGGACATGATATTTAAAGTTCTTGATTCAGACAAAAAGTTAGTTAAAAATCCACATCTTGATATTTTTTTTAAAACTAATCCCCCTTTTTTCTCATTTAAACTTTCAGAGAATGACATGGGATCTGGCGATGGTAATTCCGTAGAAGAGGATTTTGTGAAGGAAAAAGACATTCACTCTCCAATCATAAAATGGCTAAATCCTCGCTGATATTAGCCAATGTGGGTTAGATTTCTAACCCATGCTTTCTTCTAATAGTGAATGTTCCACAAACCACTTTAAAACAGTAGATCTCTTGCAGAGGAAATGGTAATTAAAAAGAAGAAGAAGATCCAATTTATGCATCTTTGGGAAAAGATTGAATTTCAGTAAGAAACTGTGTACAGTGTACATGATTTTTAGAATATCTTCTGAACGCTAAATGTATCATGAATCCTTGAATGTAAAATATAGTTGGAGTTTGCATATTGCTGGAGTTCACATATATATTGAAAAACATATATATCTTATTTTTTAACATTCTCAATTCTATATGTCCTGCACAAAATATTTATTCATCAAAAAACTGAAAATGTACGGGGGATAAAAAATTAGTATATGTATTGTCTAGACTGAAATCCTAATTCCAGCAGTAGAGTAACAATAATACAGGTAATAGCTGTGGAATATGGAACCAGCCTTATTTCTGAATCCTATACATATTATTTGCCAGCAAGTCCTATGAATATAGTAGGATTTCCTTTTCTGTTAAGCATTCAGAGAATTTACTTTATAGCCACAATCTTATTCAGAGCTAAAATATAGACTAAACAAGCTTTTCTACTGTTACTAATTAGCTTTACCCATATTCAGTTCTTTCGACTCGGATATAGATAGGTCTCCCCTTAATCTCTGGGTTACTGCTTTAACATTGCTAGCCTCAAAGTTTAGTTTTTTTCTGTTGAAATCAAGAAGTTGGTAAAAGCTTTATGGATGACTGGTCTTAGCAATTACCTTCCTTATGGGTAACTTATTTGTGAAAATTAAATTGTGAAAGCTCTGTGTCTCATAATGTATTTATTGGGATTAAATTCATTATTCCCTTTTGCGGTCAATCAAAACCTAGCCTGGCTTGAATCGTAAAGCTGAACTGTGTATGTGATGATTGCAGCTCACAATAAGAGGGCCAATACAATCAACATTACAGAAGGGCAAATCCTTGCTCTCTAAGTTAATGGATCATTTGAAGACAAGTAAGATTTGAGGCTCCTTCAGGAATTCTGAATTGCATAAAAAGGAGGAAGTTGCTCATGTGGTTTGGTGGGCAGAATGAAAGAGTTTATTTAAATAGTGTTGTGAATATTTACATGAGTATAACTCTTTCGTTGTTTGCTTTGCCAAATACGATGAATCCTTCAAAGTTGTGTAACTAACTAACTGTTATTACAATATAAGATTGTATTTCTATAGTTGTTACTGTTAATGTAATTAATCCCTAATAAAATGGATAAAGCCCATTGCTTCCATATTCTGAGTTCTGTCCAGGTTTAATTTAATTCATTTAAATGAATTCAATTCAACGTACATACAGTTTAACTTTGGGTATGCAACCTTGCTAGTTCATTGTGAAATTTTTGCTCCAAAGGCAAATATATAATTCAGGTGGGGCTATCAGACATCTAGTAAAAGGAGGACATATTCTCCTTTTTGTCCTCATATCCTCTGTCCAGGAGGCATTGCCTTAAAATCAAATACTGTCTGGTTTTTTGAGTGTCTTCTGGATGGTGTGGGGATAGGCTTGGATTATTTTTCACAACAGCAGTCATTCACACTGTCATGTATTATGATCTTGTAAATCTTCTGCTTCTTTTTTTCTTTTCTCCTTCCACAGACTCGGAAGCTTAGATTTATGTAACTTATTTCCTGATTCCAGCAATCAATTTTAATTCAGCCCCTTCAAATTTATGACCAGTGTAGTCTCTAGACTTGTATGTCTCTTTGGTGAACTTTAAAAAGTACACTGTTGTCCAATCTATATTATTGCTAGCACGTGTCCTTGTTGGAAAATATTTGTTGGGAAAATATCGCAATTGAAAACCAGTCTTTCTGAAGCTGGGGAAAGTACTTTCATATGCTGTACACATGGGCCTAATTCCCTTTTGTTTTGTTTTGTATTTTTCATCCTTCTCTCATTTGATCTCCTTTTCAATCTCACATCATAGGCAATCTCATTATTTTGAAAGGATTTACTCAAACAAAATGGCAATTTGGGAATTTGAAGTCCTAAACATCTAGAAGTGGTAGATTGGGAAAGGCTGAGGCAAATGGTTATATCTACTCAATAATTTTACAAACTTTGTTTATGGCATATTTAAATTTCTGAAAACACTCTTGAATTCAGTACAGGTCAAAACATATGCACTGGCATAAATAAACATCTAAGTATTGATGCAGGTTCCATGAAGTTATTTTCCACTTTATGGTAGGAATGTTACTAAGGGAGGGAGGGAGGGACAGAAAGAGAGAGAACGAGAAAGAGAAAAAAAAGAAAGAGACATAGAAGAGAACATGGCTGGATTCATCCATTTGATCAATTTTGGCATAACATGAAGTATGAATTCCGTCACTGTGTTTTGTAATCATAACCCATGGCTTAATATGGTATATTAGCCCAGCTAATTATGATTAACCAAAACAATCATTGTTAATCAAATCGTAGCACAGTGTGTTCTTTGAACTCAGCCCATGTTTGATATGAAACTGAAATTTGTAAGCTAACAATTGGGTTGTGGGAGCATCAGATGTTAATTAATCATGTCAATAATTCTTTGGAAGATCTATTCACATTGAGGTTGCAATAACAAGTAAAACTTAGCCTTTCATTGGAACAGATGTCTTATTTTATAATCATTCAATCATTTGAGATATGCTTATACATAAATCTGTGGAAATAGAAAGACTATCTATGCTAGTGAAGCATCACATATAGTGATCAAACTTTTCAAAAATGTGGAGGTTTATACTGTTCACTCTGTTGTAACTTGAAACACTGAACATGGTAAACAGAATTTTATGTCAGACAAGAAGACATAAGAACATATTAAAAGAAGAAGAAAAGCCCAAAAATATTAAAAGTTGCAGACTAATGAATAGAATTATGCATTAGTGTACGTGAATATAATTCAATTTATATCACAATGAACACTGACTTTTTTTTTAAAACCACACATTTTAATGAATAAGCCTAGAAAATAAAAAGTACTGGTAATCCTGAGATAACCCATGCTTTATGAATAGACATGTTCTCAATTTACATTTTCCCCCTCAGGATTAGAAACCACCTATTTAGTGCCAATAATCATCCTTTTTTGCTCACCAAAGAATGGCTTAATTCTAATACTCTCCCAATATACAAGAAACAGACAATAGGCAAAATTCAGCTACGTATTACCCAATTAGCTTAGTGTCAGTAATTAGCAAACTCTATGCCTGGTTTTTATACTGTAAACTTTTAGATTGGATGTACTGAGGGAGAATCTTGGCTCCTGTTCAAGTGGATTTTAGAACAGGATATTCTACAATAGATGAATATGTAATTTCCTACAATTTACATTTAGTCCTTGATTTATAACCATTTGTTTAATGACTAAAATTACAACAGTGCTGAAAAAAGTGACTTATGATCAGTCCTTGCATTATAAATGTCGCAGTGTCCCTGCAGTCAAAATTTGGGTGCTTGGCAACTAGCATGCATTTACAATGGTTGCGGCATCCTGGGTTCAGGTGAATGCCACTTATGACCTTCTCAGGGGGCGTCCAACAAGTAAAGTCAATGGAGGAAGCCGGATTTATACAACGACCTCAGTGATGTGCTTGACAACTGAAGTAATTCACTTAACGACCACAGCAAAAAAGGTTGTAAAGTTGGGCACAACTCACTTAACAGCCATGTTGCTTAGAAACAGATGTTCCAGTCCCAATTGTGGTCATAAATCGAGGACTAGCTGAAAAATACTCTATTTTAACGTTGACTTAAGGACAGCTTTTGACTTTATTCCTCTATTCCTCATGAGAGACTAAGGAGGACACTCGCATCCATTGATTGTCACTTTCTCAAGCTGATAATTTTGTTATATCAAAACATACAATGCAAATTATAAGCACCTCTAATGGTGATTTAACCTCTCCTGTTCCTATCTGTGCCTCTTTTTTCCCAACCTCTATACAAATGACATGATTGTGACCCTTTCTAATCCAGAATTTCACCTTCTCTTGCCCACTGTCCTATTTCAGTTCTCTTGAATGCAAAAGACCTGGCCATTTTACCCGTACCCCAGGTGCGCCTTTACAGATGCTTAGCTGATTTAGCGTCCTATTGTTCTAAGCAATTGATTGAAGTCAATTTCACAAAAAACCAAGGCTCCAATGTTCTTTGAAAACTGCTTTAAGTCTGCTATTAAATGGGAAGTTAACAAAAGACCAAATGAGGAAGTTAAAGATTTCAAATGCCTAGACATCCACTTCAACTCTCCATCCTGTGGAATAATCAACTTTGTCAGCTTTCTACAAGTAGTCTTCAACTTATAACTTTTCTCTTAGTGACCATTCACAATTATGATGGACTCCCCAAAAGATACTTACAATTCAGTTCTAAAGTTCTATGCTTATGTCCTCGTTTAACTAGAATTTGTTTGCATTTCTCTTGGAGCCCATATGAAACTGAGCTAACTTGAATTTTGGTTTAAACAAATTTTGGGGAGGAAACTTCTCACCCTACTGGGTAGATTTTAAAGAGGCAAATTCTGATTCCGATCTGGCATTTCTGGTCTCTCATCCCTTATAGCCATGATGGCGAACCTTTCGCACGTATGCCACAGGGGGCATGTGGAGCCATATCTGAGGGCATGTGAGGTGTTGACCTATGTCAGCTCCAGTGTGCATGCGCGTGCTGGCCAGTTGATTTTCACCATTCTAGAGGGCAGGGGGAGGCCATTTTTGCCCTCCCCAGGCTTCAGGAAAGACTCCAGAGCATGTGGATGGAAACAAATGGCCCAATGGGCCACCCGGACGTTTGTTGGCCCTTTGGGCCATTTTTTGCCCTCCCAAGGCTTCGGGAAAACCTCCTGAATCCTGGGGAGGGAGA
>JANHFT010009998.1:175311-208620 GCA_032467955.1 Pseudoxenodon macrops | reverse complement strand
AGTCTAGTGAAGAGAAGGACCAGGGGAGACATGATAGCAGTGTTCCAATATTTGAGGGGTTGCCACAGAGAGGAGGGGGTCAACCTCTTTTCCAAACCACCCAAAGGCCAGACAAGGAATAATGGATGGAAACTTATCAAGGAGAGATTCAACCTAGAAATAAGGAGAAATTTTCTGGCAGTGAGAACAATCAACCAATGGAACAGAAGTTGTCTTCGGAAGTTGTGGGAGTTTCATCACTGGAGACTTTCAGGAAGAGATTGGACTGCCATTTGTCGGAAATGGTATAGGGTCTCCTGCTTGAGTGGGGCTTGGACTAGATGACCTACAAAGTCCCTTCCAACTCTGTTAATCTAATCTAATTACAGAGAAATACAGGTAGTCCTTGACATACGACCACAACTGAGCCCAAAAATTGCTGCTGCTAAGTGAAACATTTGCTAAATGAATTTTTGCCCCATTTTACGACCTTTCTTGTCACAGTTAAGTGAATCACTGTATCTGTTAAGCTAGTAACAGAGTTGTTAAGTGAATCTGGCTTCCCCACTGACTTTGTAAGAAAGTGATCACATGACCCTAGAACATTGCAACCGTCATGAATATGAGTCAGTTGCCAAGTGTCTGAATTTTGATCACATAACCAAGGGGGATGCTGCAATGGTTGTAAGTGTGAAAAACAGTCATATATTTTTTCAGTGCCATTATAACTTTGAATGGTCGCTAAAGGAACTGTTGTAAGTCGAGGACTAGCTGTAATATGATATGGAGCTTCATGCATGCAGGAGCGTTCATATAAATGATATAACCTGGTATTGGATTAGTGTTTCATGGCTTGGACAACTTTAAGATGTATGGACTTCAACTCCCAGAATTCCCCAGTCGATATACCAGCTGGAGAATTCTGGCAGTTGAAATTTACATTTTAAAGATGCCAAGTTGAGAAACACTGGTATATATTATGTGATTAAGATTAAGGAATTGAGATCAGTAACATATTCTTTATGCTTAATACATTTATTATATTGCTTATATTTAATATAATAAGATATTTTAACTAGACATTTGTGTTTTATTTTAATTGTTTGGTGTATTTGACCACTCTTAAAATTACTTTAAAAAAAAGACTTCCTTAATACTTTCAGTAAATTAAGATGAACACAACTGCACATCCATTAATTAGTGTTTGTGTGTTTATAAACAATGCAGTATACTGAAATTTCATCATTACAAGCATGCTGTTAAGGATGCACGCAGGTTTTAAAAGAGCACATTATTATCCTAATTTGGATTTGTTTTAATAAATAGAGCCAGTTTTGATAGAATGGTTAAGGTGCTGGCCTAGAAACTAAGAGACTGTGTGCTTTGGTCCTGCTTTAGGCATGAAAACATATTATGGTGGGTGACCTTAGGCCTGTCACTTTCTCTCAGCCCAACCCACCTAACAGGGTTGTTGTTATGGAGCAAGGAGGAAAGAGTATTATGCATATTTACGACCTCAAGTTATTTGTAAAAAAATGATAAAGGAGAGATAAAAATATCAAATAAATTAACAGATACTATTTTTGCTTTTTATAGTTGGTATCTTCTTTGTCCTCAGCCTTACATTGCCCTCCAGTGGTCATATTGTTCTCCTTGTTGAATGTATTTTATCTTTTGAGCCATATAGATGCATACTACATGCAACGGGGAAATATATATATAATAATGAATTTTTTCTAAATATCAAGATTTCTGCAACTATTAATAAGGCCACTTTTTACACTCAGAAGAGTGTCAGAGGTAGCAAGTGAGTTGTGAAAACTAATTACAGGTAGTCCTCGAATTACAACAATTAGCTTAGTGACCATTCGAAGTTATAGTGCATTGAAAAAATGACTTATAACCATTTTTTCACACTTATGACCATTGCAGCATCCCCATTGTCACATGATTTACATTTAGATGCTTGACAACTGACTCACATGTATGGCGGTTGCATGGGTCATGTGATCATCTTTTTGCAACCTTCTGACAAGCAAAGTCCAATGGGGAAGCCAGATTTGCTTAGCAACGGTGTTACTAATTTAACAACTGCAGTGATTCACTTAACAAATGTGGCAAGAAAAGTTGTAAAATAGGGAAAAACTTACTTAACACATTTCTCGCTTAGTAACATAAATTTTGGGCTCAATTGTGGTCATAAGTTGAGGACTATCTGTAGTAGTAATTTGCTACGGAAGAGGAAAATGGTAGTTGACCTTGACTTGCATTTTTAAAAAAACCTTCTCCCAAGAGCTTTCTTGGAGCCTGGGGGCTTTAACCAAAGCCTACTTTTATCATTGGAATTTCCAATGGAAATTTTTAATTACATTTCAGTTCAATTACAATAAATTTCAATTTCGAATAATCTCCAAATAGTATTGTTTTTGCAAACTCTGCTCTGTATGACTTGAAAAATCCTCTGGAATAATAGAAGAGGTGGTTTTCAGGTAATTTAGAGACCGTATGAGCAAAATGATTACCCCGCTTTCTTAAAATGGGAGTATTTTAAGTGGAGCTCTATTTGAGAATCTTCCTAGCAATTGAATAAAAATGATAAGATACAATCTCTTGTATTTTAAAGTCACATTTCAGTCATGTTGCAAATACATGAAACATTTGTCACCTGTACTCTCAAAACATCATATTGTCATGAACATCTAATGTTTAAAAATAAAATGCTAGGTGCAATTTATTTATTAAGCCTTAGAAATCCATCTTTGACGACAGCCTAAGACAGCCTAAGACAGAAATGTGATGTTAAACCAACAAATGTTTCCATAGAACCCTTCACATTATCAACCTGATTCCACATTTCATAATTAAGTACAAAACCTTATTACAAGTTTCAGCTGGCAAAGCACGCTGTCATAAGTGGCCCAGAAATCTCCTTCCATTTGCAGAAAGAACTGATAAGAAGAAACTCATTGGAAGGAAACAGGAATGGAGTAATTTGTGTCATTGGGAAATCTCTTTTTCCCATAAAACTTCTTACTCTACTATATTTTTGAGCAGTTTTTCCAACCTGGGCACTTTTTAGACTGGACTTTGTGGCTTTTAATTTCTTGAATTCACCAGTTAGCCCAATCATTGCCAAGCGGTTCCAATATGATCTGCAGTCTGTGGTCACCAATTAAACAGATCCTAATACACAATAATATTCTCAAAGAACATAAGGTGTACAGAAAGTAGCTTACTATACTAGATGCCTTTATTGGTCTTCATATCTCATAGTATCTAGCCATCCCAACCAAGGTCTAGAAATTCTATGTCCCCAGTGTTTGAGGTACACTTGAATAATGTAAAGGTACTCCTCAATTTAACAACCATTAGTTTACCCAAAGGTGCTTTTTTCAAGAGGCAACTGGTTTTTCTTTGAAGATGTTTTGCTTCTCATCCAAGAAGCTTCTTCAGAGCTGGGAGAGATGGGAAGGTGTGCCCTATAGCCTCAGACTGCAATTTTGTTAAGTGTTATCAAAAATATATTGCTGTATTTGTGGATGCCAGATCTTGGGTGGAGCTGGACACTGGAAGCACATCAGAAAGTGCCCAGGCCTTCTCCGGACGGGCAAATGCAACAGCTAGAAAGAGGACAACTATGAGCCTGCCCTGCTCTCCTCCTAGTTCTCCCCCCTTCCTGCCTGCCTCTCCCCTTTCCTCGCCCCTCGGTGTAACCTGACCCGAACTGCAAGCGCGCCAGCAAAGAGCACCAGTTGTTGGCAGGCGGAGCCCCGCCATCCAGGCCTTGAAAGCGGCCTCTGTTACTCTGGGCCGCCGGGGGCTCTCGCCCTCCGACCCCCCGGAGAAGACGGCATGGCCCCCGGCTGGTGTTCAAGAACTTTCTTGCTGCTCCTACTGATGCTCGCTAGGAGTCGAGAGACGCTCGCAGGTAGGGCTCGACTTCTCCCTGCGGGCGGGCAGGTGAGCAAGCGCGCGGCGACTGCAAGCACAGCGGATACCTGCGGAGGGGAAAGAAGAGAGTGCGCAAAAGCCCCGGGATACGTCCTCGAGTGTTTTCTCCTCTAAGCTTCTTCCTGCCTGGCCGGTTGCCTCTGCAAAGGATGGGCCAGGCTGCCAGAGTTGGCGCCTCAGGCGCGGCTGTGAGTGGCTGGATTCCGCGGCGGCACCTGTGTGCCGGCGGCAGCGCTTGGAGAGGGAAGGGACGAAGACAAGGCCGGCCGAGAGCGGAGGCAGAAACAAAGCCGGCCGAGGGGCCGAAGTGGGGGGGGGGGGGCAGGGATAGGATTCATTCCTCAGCCAAACAAAATCCAAAAGGGGAGGGAAACCCTACTGGCTCTTTTGGACAAATGTCAGCATAACTCATTCAATTATACTACCCAGATGAGTGCACATGTGTGTAGACTGTAGAACAGAACAGACTAAGAGAGTTGGAAGGGACCTTGTAGTGTATATTGGAGGTGGTGATCCTTTGAGAAGTGTATGCAATAAAATTTCATGTTAATGTATGCCTATTAGTGTACATTCAAAGTGACAATAACATTAATCTAATCTATTTTGGAGGTCTTCTAATCCAACCATCTGCTAAGACAGGAAACCATTCCAGACAAATGGTTGTTCAACCTCTTCTCAATTTCCAGTGTTGGAGCATTCACAACTTCTGGAGACAAATTGTCCAATGATTAATTGTTCTAACTGTCAGGAAATTTCTCCTTAGTTCTAGGTTGCTTTTAATTCAGGGAGAATTACATTATAAGGACTAGCTTTGACTAGCTTCCATCCATTGCTTTTTGTCCTGCCCTCAGGTGCTTTGGAGAATAGCTTGACTCCCTCTTCCTTGTTGCAACCCCTGAGGTATTGGAGCACTGCTATCATGCCACCCCTTCTTTTCACTAAACTAGACATACCCAATTCCAGAAACCGTTCTTTACTTCTATGTTGTGCTGAGCATGCATTCCTGAGCATTGAATCAATCACCAGAGAGCATTTCGCACCACCGACTTAATAAGAAAATAACTCCTTTTTTACTCTAGTGAGCTATACTGAATTCTTAGTTTATGGCTTGTTGGGCATCCAAGAAATTGGACTGAGCAAGCCAGAGTATGTTAACTGTGGGCAAATGTGTGCTGTGAAACAGCCTCCGGAGCCTAAATCACTGTTTTGCAATCATAATGGCAGCACACACCCCCCCCCAAACATGCTGAACAAAACCAGACAAACATTGTGGCTTAGGTCAGCCTAGATGACATATGTCATCTTCCAGTAACCACAAACCTTCGTCTTCAATGCTTTAATGGCTTCAATTAGCATAACTAGTTGTGAGGAATGGTGGCAATTATGCTATTATATTCTCAGTTGCTCTGTGTTTCCCCACCTTGGCAACTCAAGGTGTGTGACATTTAAGATAGTTTATGCCTCATGTATTATTACAAAGTGCTTTACCATAAGGCCTTGAAGACAGTTTGAAAGCTACAATCGGTCCAGATTGCAGCAGTGCATACAGTGTTGGGTGCTCCTGGGTTTGCCCATGTTACACCTGTGTTACATGAGTGGTAACAGGGATTCCCAGATTCCTTCCAGGTGCAATTTATGGTGTTAGTTATTACCTTTAAAACCTTATATGGGATGGGATCAGGTTATCTGCAGGACCACCTCACTCCTGAATGTATCTGCCTGTTCCACCAGTTCAATCACGCTCCAGTTCCCTTCCTTGAAATCTTGCTGTCTATTGGCACATTGGAAGCGTCCCTTTTCCATGGATGCCATCACCTTATGGAAGCCCCATGGATGCCATCTCCTAGTGATAAAGGAAGCCTCTACCCTTTTAGTCTTCTGAGAGGCTATTAAAACATGGCTTTTACCTCAGGTGCTGAGGTAGTATGGTTGTTATAGCATCCCAAAGGGATGACTGAGGCACAGGGTTGCATTTTATATTTTATGGCTTGGTTTTATAGTTGGCTAGGGAAGGTAGCTCTTGTGAGTTTTAAGATGGATAGCCATACAAATGCTACAAATAAAATAAAAGTCCAGAATTTCCTAGCTAGCATTTCAATTGCTGAGAATTTTGAAAATTGCAAAGCAAGCTAACTCCAATTACATGTTTCATTTACAGGAGAGGCTAAAAGAGCATTAAAGGGAGAGCTCAGCAGAGGAGCAGATATAACACTTTACGAAATGTGTAATTTTTTTGACTAACCAATTGTCATGTGAACCCAGGAAAAGGTATAACTCCTTTAAGGCTCAAAGAGATTGCCAGTACTGGCTTCAAAACAGATTCCTCCCCCCCCCCCCACTTCAGATCCAAATAACTGCATTACCCGAGTGGAGAAGTACAGTGAGTTGTGTTAATGTCAACTAGATTTAGCTATATTTTCTTTTCTGGTATCATTAATTTATTTGGCTTCTATTTCTTATTCCTTTTTTATGCTTCTTGTGATAACCACATTGTTGGTTAATTTTTCCATGATGATCTGTTCCTAACCTGGTCTTTTAGATCTTCCAAAGGTTGCACCCATGGCTGCTTTGGCTGAGTCCATCCAGCCTGGTGCTGGTCGTCTTATTCTTCTCGTTCCCTTCATATTTCTCAGCATGAGAGCCTTCTCTAGGGAGCTAGGACCTTGCATAATGTGTTCAAAGTAGAATAATTTGAGCCTGGTCATTTATGTCTCTAGTGAGAACTCTGGGTTGATTTGTTTGGTGATCATAATATTATTTACCCGCAAAAAGGATAATCGGATTGATATGTTGATTTGGGGGTGGGAAGTTGTTGCTAGATCTGTGGAAATGTTTGATACTTGTTTACTGTGTATGAACTTGTTTATAGGCCACTTGAGTTTTTCATTCAGGGAGAATTGCATTATAAGGACAGATTTCTGAGTTAGAGTCTAAACCATTTTAAACTTTGTAATATTAAAGGCATGACTCAAAACTATTGGCCTGCAGCGGATAGAAAATGTATTACCATTTTTAAAGATGAACTGCAGAATGTAAATTAGTGTTTATGTTTTGCATGTGTGTTTTCAAATCATATTTCATCAGAAGATTCTGGCAGCAAACCAGAACCATGGAAATCAATAATTGTTTTTTTCCACTTAACTCTAATAGGATTTGGATTATTCTCCTTGTGCCTGATTTATGAGCACAGGCCTGTAATATGTTGAAAATGTTTTCACAGTATATCTGTTGACAGCCTCTCCTCCTTCCCACCCCTAAACACATTCCAGATCTGCTTCTTAAAAATTCCTGAGTTCAAACAAAAGCAAAGCACTGTGGAGTTGCATGTAGGAACCAGTCCTAGGAAAATTGATCAACATGGCCAACTTAACCTTGGCCAGTTTAAGATGGGTGGATTTCAACACCAAGAATTCCCTAGCCAACAAGCTGGCTGGGGAATTCTAGGAGTTGAAGTACACCTATCTTAAAGTTACCCAGATTAAGAAACAGTGGGCTATATAGTGAATGGCTAAAAGACCTCTGTTTGATCAGGCCTGTATCCATCTTTATCCAGTATTTTGTTTCTTATCAGGTCCAACCAGTTGCCTCTTTAGCATTTACAAAAAAAGGAAAGATCTCCCTCCAACTGGCATTTAGAGATATGCTGCCCTTAACTGAGCAGTAGCATTGGAGCTTAACATTAATAACCCTTGAGAGATCTGCTGTCCATGAATTTCTCCTCTTCTTTAAAACATTCCAATTTAGTGACCATCACACATCTTGAAATGAATGCCACGGGGTACTTAGGTCTCAAGAATACATTTCTAAAATTCTTACATTCAGTGGATGATCTCTAGTTTTAGTAGTTAGAAAGAGAAGAAAATTTTATCTTGGTCCACTTTTTCCAGTTCATGTATGTGTATTGGAGGTAGTCCTCCAATTATGACCGCAATAGAGGCCAGAATTTCTGTTGCTAAGCAAAGCAGTTAAGTGAGTTGTGACCAATTTTATGATGTTTCTTGCCATGGTTGTTAAGCAAATCACTGCAGTTGTTAAGCAAATCACATGGTTGTTAAGCGAATCCAGCTTCTCCCATTTAGTTTGCTGTCAGAAGCCAGCTGGAAAACTCATGTTAGTTGCAAGATACCTGGATTTTGATCACTTAACTGTGAGGATGGTGCAGTGGTTTTAAGTGTGAGGACCAATCATAAGTCACTTTTTTCATTGTCATTGTCACTTCATATGGTTGCTAAACAGATGGTTATACATCTCAGTCATGCTTCCCTTCCCAAGCCAAAATGCTCTATTCTTTTTTCATAGAGAAGGTATTGAAGATCATTTTGGTTGTTCCTTGTTGCACATTCCCTTGCTCCATAATAATGTTCTCAACAGAAATGTGCATGATAATCCAGATGTGAATACGACCATTTATTTGTAAGGACCTTGCAATGGATGTTGTTTTCAGTTTCATTCCCTACTGATCCCTAACGTAGAGAATGCCTCATTTTCACAGTTGGCTCACATTTAAGTTTCCTTCACAAAGCTATCTTCTGTGAGCCCAAGGTTTTTCTCTGGTCTGTTAATGAACAGCTCCTTGTTATGCTGGTTGAATTAACATATCCACCAAGCCAATATGTGGTTTCCAAAAGAAGCTTTACAACTTGGTGTGTTTATGGACCTAACTGAGCTGGCCACAGTTACACACATTGTGACTTTGGTGATCAAGAGCTGCAATTAGCAGCTTTGGACGAGCTAAAGCTGCAGTGGTAGTAAAAGAAAATAAGCAAGGCATATGTCATATAAATAGCTAGGGCTGGAATTTTCACTCTTCTCCCCAGTTTTTAGGAAAACAAATGTGGTTTTTTTCTTTGTCATCAAAATCCTGGCAAACTATCAGAGTTTAGTGGCCACGGAAAGGCATTTGGAAGCCACAAGTGGTCTCAGATCTGTAAACTGTCATTCTTTTAGCTTGGTGAGACTTCAATCACTTTGTCTGATTGTTTCCCAAGCACTGGCAAGCATTTGAATTCTGAAAATCTTTATCTATCGTATTTTTTGCATTTTTTGCATTATTGACAGCTTTTGTGATAGAGCATCAGAGAGCTTCTATATTTAGCAGGGTTTAAGAGTCTGTTTCAGAAAAGTTCACTTAGCACAAAAAGGATTCTTAGCTCTGGGCCAGAGTAGACACTTGGAATTTTGAGAAAATGGCATCATCAAATATATGTCATTCAGAACCAATAAAACCATATGCATAAAATCTTTACTTGGGCTGGAATGCAATTGGGCAATGGCAGTATAAAGATTGTGAAACGTTTACCTTATGACCTCTATTTTACATGTATAGACAGATGTATTTTACAAATCTCATAACAAGATCCATATTTTTTCTTTCTTTCTTAGCATATTTCTGTTCTCACTTCCAAGAGTTTTCTCATTCTGAAATCTTGTTTTGGTACATTTCTCTTCCCTTTTTGAGGTAAAACATAATCAGAAATAAGTCTTCAGGTACATAACGGCATTGTCAACACTGCCACCGCCACCCGAATCCTGCAATCTTTTCTACAATCTCACAGAATCTGGAAGCTGATGCTCAGGTTCAAAAAATAAGTTGAGAATTATTTTATTGCACAATGCAAGCGATAGGCAGCCTTCTAGGGGTGAGGGTTAGATCTTTACTTTAAAAAAAATATTTGTTGAACCATATGGATACAAATATTTTCATCAGGCTAAAGGAGTCTAAAGGGGAAAATGTATGAAGTTTTTTGGGGGGGAGGGGTTTAGGTGGTGTGTCCATTTTTAGCACTGTATTAAAGTGACCCAGTTGGCAGCAGCTAGCTATCTTTGGTCTCCACCCACCCAAAATCCTAAGCGGGTTGAATTTGGATGGAGACCAAGGGGGGGGGGAGGGTAAACAGGCAAGTCAAAATAGCATCCCAGGCAAGATACTTCAACATTACCAAGAAAGCTACATGAATATCTCAGAGGTGGGTTGCTGCCAGTTCGGATCGGTTCTATAGAACCGTTAGCAGATATTTGTCTCCGTTCGCTGAACTGGCAGTGACAGGCGGCTTGCCATGTTCCTGAGCTGGTCCTCCAGGAGGAAATTGGTCCTCCCGGTGGAAATTGTCTCGAAAATAACCCTCTGTGTATGCGCAAATCCTCCTGCACATGCACAGAGGGTTATTTTTGAGGCAATACCTGGATGCAACAGAGGCACGTGCGTAAGCGCAAGACACGCACTTCCGTCACGACCCGAACCGGTAGGAAAGGTAAGTAGAACCTACCCCTGTAATATCTCCATAAAATCACAAGGATTTGAACCTCATTTCCAGGCTTTGTCTTTATTCCTTAAGCTTTAAAGTGATCCCCACCCCCACATTTAAAAATGCATTGCAGTGCCCCACATCAGTTGTTTTGGTGCAGCAATCTCACCGTATGTTGTGGATTTCCTGAACAAAAGACATCCCTCATTACTCATTACAAAAATCCTTGACGATATATGTTCGTACAAAAAAACCTTCTATTATATGTTTCATTTTTTACTTGCAATGGCTAGGCTGATGCCTGTTAAAAAGAAATAAAAGGAGATTAAGAGCAGCCTTTCCTTATCCCTCAGTATACCAATGGATGATCTCAAAAACATAATTAGGTCTCATGGCTGCTATCATGGTAACCTATTTAGTCCAGTTTATATGTTTGCCTTCTGATGAATAGGACTAAAATTTGGGATGTGGGCGCACATACGAGTGGTAAATTGGGCTGCTTGAAAACATTGTCATGAGTTAAGTATGAAATGTGGAGGGGAAATATTTATTTGACTCGAACAGCGCCTGATTCCTCTTGACTCTGGGCAGCTCACAGAATAAAAACAAACAATGTACAATCCAGATAAAAAACAATAGAGAGCAAGATGGCGAATCGGGCCAACAGCAACATACATAATGGCTCCAACCACTCTAGCCTAAAGCCTGGGAAAAAAGCCAGGTCTTTCAGGTTTCTGGAATGCTATCAGCCAGATCTTGGGAGGAACCTCATTCCAGAGGGCAGGCACTGCGACAGAGAAACTGTGCTTATGGGGGCCATGCAGGGTTTTATAGCTCATAATCAGCATGTTGAATCACACCCAGAAGCAAAGTGGCAACCTAGCTTACAAAACGGAGGTGTTGCATGGGCATATTGAGGAATACCTGTCACTGCGTTCACTGCTACATTCTGGATCAGTTGAGTGGTCTTCAAGGGCAGCCCCATGCATACTATGTTGTAGTAGTTGAACCACGAGATGATTATGGCATAAGTGTCTATCTGAAAGAACTCCTGAACTAAGAAATGTTGTAACTGGTGTACCAGATGAAGCTATTTATTGCTGGCCATAACTGCTTCCTACTTAAGAGCAAGAATTGTGACCAAATACTTGATTTATGTAATGTTGATCAACTATTTGTATCATGAAGTTACAATAACTTACTTTGCTTTTTAGCGTCATTTTATGGTGAAAGCTACATACAATTAAAGGTTGCTGAAACACTGTCTGAAATATCACTGAAATTACATTTTCAGACAAGTAGACCTGATGGATTGCTTTTCCTTGCTTCTGGAAAGGAAGATTATTTTTTGGTGGAATTAAATTCTGGAAATATACAGGTAAGATTATAAAATTTGCATAGGTAATTTATGCTGGACCTGATCCTTCTCCCACTCTCTTTTTAACAGCTAAATATATTTATGGTTCATGCAAGCCTTGTTTTGTTTATATTATCACTATAAACCAGGGGATGACAGCATTGCCCTGCTGCTATATGCAGATGAGCCTGTATTTCTTCTCAGAACACTAAGAGACCTTAAAAGAGCTTTGGTTCAATACTGCAGCAATGATAAACAGAAAACCAAAATTATGGCTTTTGCCAAAATACCCCAAAGCTTCATTTATGGAGCATTAATGGCCATAGAATAGAACAAATGACTTTATGTATTTAAGACGAATCATGCATTCCACTAAGATCTGCCAATGCTATCTTCAATTTTTTGGGATTTAAGGCAGGGTATTATGTACAAGCTGTATTATGTACAAGTTCTTTCAGACTAAGCTGTTAACAATAGCAATAGCACTTAGACTACTATGAAGCTTTTTACAGCCCTCTCTAAGCAGTTTACAGAGTCAGCCTATTGCCCCCAACAATCTGGGTCCTCATTTTTCCAACTTTGGAAGGATGGAAGGCTGAGTCAACCTTGAGACGGTGAGACTCGAACTGCCAAATTGCAGTCAGCAGTCAGCCAGCGGAAGTAGCCTGCAGTACTGCATTCTAGCCACTGCACCACCTCGGCTCTTAGCCCAGCATTTCTGTTGGACTCTGGTTGACTCCCCAATTTCTTATTTCACTTGGAGAGGGTACAATTGAATTCATTAGAGCAGCCCTCCAGATATCTTGCTGTGTCTCAAACGTATATCTAGACCTGGAGACAGGTATGATAGAAGTTGAGTCAAGACTGTGCCTACCTTTGGTTAAAGCTTAAATTCTGTCTTCAAGGACTGGCACTGTTAGTTCTTCAGGATAATTTTCAATCCACATGGATCAAGACTGTTGAATCCAATTTTTTAAATCTAGGCTACTCTCCCTCTTCAGATCTTAAGATGGAATATGATCAGGCGAAACAAATCTGGAAGCAAAGGATAAAGGATTGGAAGCAGCAAGCAGATCTAGGAAAGGCTCCTGTCTTCTTGTACCAGTACACATCATATATATTGGCAATGCTGCCAACTAGAAACTCCCACATTGCCCAAAGCTCTTGCCCAATGCTCTACAGTATTGGATGCTAAATATAAAAAAGTATCATTGCCTGAAAGGGTCTTGTGATTCCAGAGAGATGGAAACTACAGAACACGTTCTTCTTCATTACTGCTTTTATAGAGACGTTTGAACCAGATTCATCCTACCTTTGATTAGTAGATACCCTGGTTGCCCAGACTCAGCCCATGCCTAGATGATGCTCACGAACTGCCTTTTTTTTACAGTGCATGTAGCTCTGTTTTGTGCAATGGCCAGAAGTCCTATCAGAGCCACATAAGTCAATTTTTCACAATGTTTTCTATTTAACTGTAATTCATTTAAATGTTACATATCACTTTGTTGTAATTTTAGATGTTATCACATTAATATAATTTTAATGTTCATATTATAATTTAGTGTGGCTGCATTAGTAAGGCCTAACTAACTAATGGTTAGACACGTGTTCCGTTTTGGTTTTGAACAAACTAAAATCGCACCTGAACTAAGTGGTTGTTGTATATAGATTGCCTACCTGGATTTCATATGATTATGGATCCTATCATTTTGTTTACTGCCTATTTGGTTTATTATTTGTGGTTTACTTTGATATATCGACCTTGCTATAATGGTTTAGTATTATTTATTTATTTATTAATTAAACAAACAAACCATGGTTTAAAACTGGCTTGGTCCTAGCTTTTTTGAATTAACATATCATTTTTTTGAATTTGGGTGAAATGAAAAATAATAGTTTATTCTGCATTCAGAGCTATATTTTACATTTTCTCTGTTCCTCAATAATTTGGTTGTATGCAATTATTTTGAATAGTTTTGAATATATTCTCATTGTTACCTTTGGAAGATTCAAACTCAGTCCTCTTTTATAGGTGAGGATCAACTTTCGCACAAATGAAGAAATCCTTCGTTCCCAGTTGCATTCACAACTTGATGATTTACAGTGGCATCTTCTTGAAATTCATCATGAAAGAGAAAATATTACTCTAGTGATTGATAAAAATTATCAAACTAGTGCAATAGTGCCAGATTTCCTAGTATTTGAACTAAACATTGAAAATGGCCTCTATATTGGTGGGAGAGGTACCCTTGATGTCCACTATCTTAACAGTACACAAATTAATTTCAGAGGATGTATTAATGATGTGATATTTAACAACCATGATATCTTAACCTCCTTGAAATCTTCTGCAAGAAATAAAAACATTCACGAAGTGTCACTGAGCTGTAGCAATGAATTTTTTGCAGGGGAAGAAGAACCTGTAAGTTTTTTTAGTTCCAAATCTTATGTTTCATTTCCTCTTTGGAATGTCCAAGCAGGAGGCATGTTGGAGTATTCAGTGCAAACTACAGCTTGGAGGGGATTGCTGATCTACAGTTCTGGTCCCGCAGGGGACTTTGTTGCAATGGAAATTGAAAATGGTCTCATTAGAGCTCACATTGAAATGGGTAAAAATAGACTTGAACTTTCTTCTCTTAGCCCTGTCAATGATAACCAGTGGCATGTTATCAAACTAAAAATTTCCATAAAATATGTTGAACTCACTCTAGAAAAGAAAACTGTTAGAACTCCATTGCCTTCTCATAGTAGGCTTCCTGTTCTTAAAGGAGCCTTATATGTCGGCGGAATAGATGATGCACTCCGCGCAGAAGTGCTAAAATACGGGTTAGCTTCAGTTTCTGGAAGATATGGAGAAGGCGGATCTTTCAGAGGCTGCTTGAAGGATTTGATAATTGGTTCCCAAAAACATTCCTTGAAAAATGTTCTAGTGACTAAGGACATTTCAGTAGGATGCACAACACCTAATTTTGCACCAGAAAAGCAAGCTGTGAGAATAGCCTCTTCCATTTCTGTTGCCGGTACTGTTGCTCCTAAATTGCTTAAAAAAGAAAGTCATGACCATTTTTTGTTTGTCAACGACTTGATTGTGCCAGAAGGTGGACAAGCATTTCTTGGATCTAAGCACATTAAAGTCAGTGTCGACTTCAAATCACTGGGGATTCGTCAGTCACAAATACTTTTTAGAATTAAGCATCCTCCTTCTCATGGCCAGTTGAGGTTGAATGTTGTGTCAAAGCAAGAAGACTTCACATTTAGTATGCTAGATTTGTGGAAAGGCAACGTTTTATACCTTCATGATGGTTCTGAAGAAAGCTATGATTATTTTACTTTCTCTGTTTCTACAAGCAGTAAAAGGAAGATGCCTCTTTATCTCCAAGGAAACGATGAATATATGTTTACTATTACAGTGAGACCAATAAATGATGCTCCAGAACTCATATTTCCAAATGGAAACTTACTTCTTCTTTTAGAACACTCCAAGAAATGCCTGAGCATAGATTCGGTAAATATTGTGGACAATGACACGAGTGCTGCAGATCTTAGTATTACAGTCCTTGGAAATTCAAATGCAGATGCAGGTTTTCTAGAAAATTCCAAGATTCCTGGGGAAACAATTACTACCTTTTCCTATGAGGATTTACAACATGGTAATGTATTCTTTGTCCATACTGGAGTTCAGAATTCCAGGATTGTTCTACGAGCAAGTGATGGGGAGAAAGTTAGCAACACAGTCGTGCTGCGTGTCATGGCTGTACCTCTGGATTATAAATTAGTCAACAACACGGGAGTTGATGTGGTGCAAGGCACCCCAGTGTTGATAACACTCAGCCATTTGTCCACAGAAATAAATGCTTTTCAACAAGAGCTGGAGATAAGATACGAAATCACAGAAGAACCCTTTTTTGGAGAAATTCAGAGGAGGCATACTGGTCGAGAATGGAAAAAAACAAATTCTTTTTCTCAACGATCCATTGAACGTGGTCGTGTGAGGTATCTTTCTACCTTCAAAGCAATTCAGCAAGATAATGTCCACGAACATTTTAACTTTAAAATAATCATCGGTGGCAATATAAGCCAAGAGTTTCTGTTTGCCGTTAGAGTAAAATGGCTGGCTTATAATTTACTGAAATATGCACCATTAGTTATTGATAAATCGGATAGAGGGTATCTTAATTCTGATAACCTTCTTGCGGTGATACCACAGATAGAGCTGTCAGAAAATGAATTTCTTTACAGGCTGCAATCCTTACCTGAGAAAGGAAGAATCCTGCTTGATAATATCCCACTGCAAATAAATTCCAGCTTCAGCCAACAGAATATTTCTGATTGTAAAGTAGAGTATCAATTATACAGGAAGTCCCACGAAGAAAGTCTGGATTCATTTCGATTCTTCATTAGTACCCAGTATGTAGTATCAAATATCTATGATTTCAGAATCAAGATCAAAACAAACCCACTAAGCATTATTCTGATAAACAATGGTCTTACTGTTACTGAAGGTGAAGGATCACTGATAACAAAATCAGAATTGTTTGTGCAGACCTTCAGTAATACGACTTTTGAGTATAAGGTTACAAAAAGTCCTCAACATGGGAAATTAATGCTTATTAATTTTTCTGATTCCCCAGAAAGTAACAACAATCTCAGTAGTTTCACTAATCAGGATATATATGGAGAACGTCTTATGTATATACACGATGACTCCGAGACAGAGTGCGATGAAATTCATATCACTGCAACTGCCATAAGATTTGGAGAAGAGGATTTAGAAACAGAGTTCCCATTACCAGTAGCGATCAAATTTAATATTTCTATCCACCTGAAAAATGATGAAAAACCAGTACGGGTAGTGGATAAGGTATTCCACGTTGTTAAGAATGGAAGGAAACTCTTGACTTTGGATGATCTTTGCTATCGTGATCCTGATACAGATTTTGACGATAATCAGTTGTTATACACCAGGCGTGGGATTCCTAATGGAGACTTGGTTCTTGTCAATGAAACATCATATAAACTGTATCAGTTCAAGCAAGAGGACCTTATACAAAAGCAAGTCCTCTTTGTACATCGAGGTGCAACGTACGGTCGTTTTGTGCTATTTGTAACTGATGGAAAACATTACACGTCGTCTTTGCTAGACGTAAGTGCTTCTGAACCATATGTCCTTCTAGCAAACAATACAGGATTATTGATCCAAAAAGGAAAAGAAGCAGTGATTACCACCACTAACTTGAGCGCTACCACAAATCAAGATATTAGAAGTGATCATGAAATTAGATTTGAGATATTTTTCTCCCCAAAGTACGGACAAATCTTTGTTAATAATTTAGCAGTGGCTACTTTTACTCAGCATGATCTCAAAATGGAACATGTGACTTACAGACATGATGATAGCAATAATTTGATTGACACATTGAACTTCACTGTTTATGCTAAAAGCTTCCACTTGGATGCTGAAATGAACATTCAGATATATTTGGAAAGTCATCAGCGTCCACCAGTGGTCCTGCATAACCACAGCCTTTTGGTTGAAGAAGGGAAACCTGTTCAAATCAGTAATGGAAAATTGCTGGTAAGATGAAGTTATCTAGCAATTTATAGCAAATGTTTGAAATATTTTTTGTATTGTGTTTCCTTGATTTCAGTAAAAGATTTCAGTAAAGTTCTTCATTTGAGCCTCCCAACTCTGAACATTGGAAGAGCATCTCTGTATTTTCTTTTCCTTAACTTTCTTATGTTTTACTTTACTGAAATTATATTGCTTAATGTATTGTTTATTATTTGCTTTATTGCTGATTTTTACTGAAAGCTCTTTTGAGATTCTTCAATCTAAGGAGCAGTATATTAATATATTTATGTGTTTGATTAATAATATTCAAGTCATTAAGATGTGTCTGTGATCAAACAATCAGGCAGAAAACAATGCTTTAATCAAGTGACTTCCAATGAGGAAATAAGCAGCAAACTCCATACTCGCTTGCACTGATCATATTACCTAGTTGGATCATGAAATATTTGTAAGCAAACTCAGAAAGCACCAAGAATGCTTTTAAACTTAAAAATAATAATAATAATAAAGGTTTTGTGTGCTTCCCATCTCAAAATGACAAACCATGCTGCCAATTTTTGGTAGTGGTGTCACAGAACGCGAGGTGGGACATTAAAAAAAGACACATAGGCAGACAGACAGAGAGACTGAAAGAGTTTGGAGGCCATCTATACCTGTAGGGACATAGCTAAACCTTCAGAATGTCCAATGCCGTTGTTATTAAAGATTAAATATAAAAAGCCGTATTTAGAAAAACAGTGCGTATCTTTATGTCCTTAATGACTTGGTCTTATATTTTTTTTAAGGCTGTGCATGAAAACAGCTTGCCATCAGAGATAGAATTCAAAGTAAGATCACCTCCAGTCTATGGCTATCTTTGGAAGTTTATATCAAAAGAAAACTACCTTGGAGCAGAAGAAAATCCAGTTTTGTCTTTTACTCAACAAGACATCAATGATGGTATTATCCAGTACATACAGACCATTTCCAACCAACTCCAGGACCATTTTTCCTTGGATGTGACCAATGGCATCCAGACAGTCCGTGGAATAGAAGTGACTGTGGACATCATTCCAAAGCTGATCCCACTAGAAGTACACAACTTCACAGTTGCTGAAGGGGGTTCAAAAGTCCTTGAAGAAGATATTCTAAAAATTTCTAATAGCCACTTTGCAGAAGTTGACTGTGACTTCAGTCTAGTTGAGTCACCAAAACATGGACGAATTGCAAACTCTCATTTTTTGGGAATGGCATTGACTAAATTTACCAGAAAACAGGTAAAGTTATTCTAAATACATTTCTGGCTTTAATTTTATAATTAGATTTTGAAATCATATATCAAAGAACAATTAAAACTTCTTGAGCTTTCCTATTTTTGGACTTCAGACTTATAGAACCTCCCTATTTTTGGAAAACTCTACAGTCCCCACTATTGTACATAATATAGCGGGTAATTCAAAGAGAAAAATAATGTGCTTAGATTAAGTAATACTAGTTCAACAACTGGAGCGATTACATATTTTATGGTTTAATTTTTAAAATGGATGCATTTTAAATTTTGTGACTTTCCTGTTTTAGGTAGAACATGGTTTGATCTTCTATGCTCATGATGACAGCGAACAACTGCTTGACAATTTTACCATTGTTGCAAACTGCGCACAACTATGGAAGCAAAGCTTGCCTCAGTTCATATGTGTGACTATTACACCAGTAAATGATGAAGCTCCCATCATAAAGAGAAATATAGCACTCCGGGTATGTCCTGAGGAATTCAAGATCTAAATGTTTAACTGGTTATATACATGATGGTCTTCTGTTTGCAATAGGTGAAGTGCAAGTAGAAAAACAAAGTTAATTAACACATTACTAGAAGTAATTACTAGAACTGACGTGATGGCTCAGTGGCTAGCATGCTGTTGCAGTTTGGTGGTTCAAATCCCTAGCGCCATGTAATGGAATGAGTTCCTATTACTTGTCCCAGTTTCTGCCAACCTAGCAGTTCGAAAGCATGTAAAAATGCAAGTAGAAAAAATAGGGAGCACCTTTGGTGGGAAGGTAACAGCATTCCATGCACCTTCGGTGTTTAGTCATGCCAGCCACATGACCACAGAGACATCTTTGGACAGCCCTGGCTCCTTGGCTTTGAAACGGAGATGAGCACCGCCCCCTAGAATCGGGAACAACTAACACATATGTGCTAGGGGAACCTTTACCTTTTAAGACAACCCTGTACTTAAAATAGCTTTTACATTTTTTTCTTTCAAAATGTCTTCATGACTTCATATTCTTATCTTTTACTTTTTTTTAAAGAAGGAGATGTTCCCTGAACTGAAAATCTCAGTGATTATACATTTTCTATTTATTAGGAAATGGAGCCAAGGGAAAAGAAAAGGTGCTTACCAAGGGCCTGTTGAATGTCTTCCTGAACTGATGGCTGCCTGTGATGGAAAAGAGGATATTTTTGCTTCCATTGTGGATTGTGATTTGACTTCCGCACACATTACACAGGTAACAATTGTCTACCTATCCTACTTAATATTACTAAAGAAATAAAGCTGCATGGTATAAATGCACTAACTGATCATCTTTCTTACAGCTGCATAGAAAATTTGTAGTAGCTCAGTTCAGTATATTCTACAGCATAAATTTCCTCCTGCCTAACCATTCTTTCTCCCTGCAAACTCTGCATTGCTGGAGCTCAAACTTACTGGTCAAAGCCAGACATAATTGCCTTGGACCAAAGGTTCACACACATTCACCTGTAGGTGGGTTGTAAAGATATCCATTAACTATTTGTGTGTATCTTGCTGTGCAATTGCTGTAATGTCAAAGAGGTCGTTGAGTTGTTCATGCTAATCCAGTACAGCATTACTCACTGGGATGCAGGATTTTTATTTATAGACCCATTATCTGACCAGCTTTATTTTATTTCATTTTATGCATTAAAAAATTAAATGCCATCTATCTTTTTTTTTTAATTCTACTGTAATTTATTGCTTTTTTCACAGTTCCTGCCATTTCCCAATATATCATTTAAAAAGGATTAGAAATAGGATACACTATTTGCTCATCAGCAAAGAATCTTTGCTTATAATAGATCTTGAGTTCCCTGCCATTTTAGAGCCACAAAGATACACAGAGTGGCTAGTGTATTCTGCTATCCATTAGTCCACAATTGTCAGTACACATGTATGGCTCATCACAAAAAAAATGAGTTTCATATTTCCATATAATGATACCTGCCTATGTAGTGTGTAAACTATATGTTGCATGCCTTGATTGCTTTTTATACATCAGAAATTCCTGGAAAGTAAAATGATACAGTAGTCTTGCTGTAGAATTTCTTTAGGAAATCAAACTAATATTCTCCCTTTAAATTCTGAGAAAATGAAACTATGAGGAAAATGACACTTATAGATACATAACAATGCACATATTGATCAGAACAATGAAAAATATTTAAATAAAAACAAAACCATTATTACCACAGATTTCAAATGTAATATATGTTGATTTCAGTCCAAGTTATAGATGTGTTGAAAAATTAGAACATTGTTATAATTAGTTCAGGGAAAACTCAGAAGTAAACTAACTTAATTTATTTGCATAAATTGCCGTTCTGTTATCTTTAAAACCAAATGCAAATTGTCTCCATCTGATACGATGATGGTTATTTGGCTCAAAAGTGCTTCAATTTGCGTAGCAATCTGGTGTCGTCTCTGCAATGAGACGATCTCAGGTAACATACAAATCCTGAATTATTCCAGAAATTAGTATGTTTAAAGCATCAATTTAAGTGCTAATTGCAGTAGTAATGAGAAAAAGCAGTACTACTGTGAGATTTGCATCTACTTCCCCATCAGTATGCCCGGAACAGCGGCTGACTGGCAGAGGATTTGGCTGCTAATTAAATAATTGTATGCATGGTAGTGTTCGCGTCTGATTCAATAGATGAAGATTAATCCTCAGATAAATATGTTTGGCTGGTATTGAAATGTCTTAGCAGTTTCTTCAAAAATAGCTTTTGTGTATGGGGTGCGTCCATCTCTTTCATGTGTCTTTAATATGTCAATAACATAAACTGCTTACACCACACATCTAGATGCATGTAACTGTAAATAAAAATACATTCTGCTACAACATAAAAGGAACCAGTCAAATGTCTTGGCAAGGAAAATGAGCACTAAGGAAACCTTTTATTATGCTTTGCTCTTAAATCTTAACACTCTGCTACTCTGTATACCTGCCACATACTTTTAAAAGGGAACCTATGGTAGAAATATGTTGCTGGGATTAATTGGGTTTAAGTTTTCATCTACTTCTTTCTAAACCTACCACTAATCCAATGAAATAAAAATATGTAGAAAATGCAAATCACTTTGTTGATTAGGAATATAATCAAGTCTTCCAATAAAGGCCACATCCACCAGCAACAGAGTCCAAAAGGATTGACTTCTTCTCCCTTGTGCTGCCTGCCATTGTATACAGGCAAGCAGTGTGATGAGAACTGGCATCCTCTGGATCACGGGTGTCAAACATGCCACATCACTTTGCCATCATGTGATGTTTTGCGTCGTTTTTCCCATTTGCAGAGCTGGGGTAGGCGTGGCCTGCGGGCGACGCATCCGGCCTACAGGCCGCCAGTGTGACATCTCTGCTGTAAATGTTGGATTTGAGATGTATGTATGTTCTACATACATTCACGTGTATTTACACACTTTTCATTCCCTGACCAGATTTGTATATTACCAAAACAAAAAAAACAGGCTTACTGCCCATGGTCCACTGCATCACTCAGGAAGGAGAAAGATATGTAAAAAAGTTAGTGAGTTAAGGTGTTACACTGGCACTGGAGAGATCTAGATTCAGAACTGTCCGTAGCCTTGGAAGCTCTATGAAGAAAAGTTGGAGGAGGAAATGCTATGCACACCGCTTTGAAGTCCTGAAAAGGGTAGATGAGATAGAAACTATGAATAAGGTTTGCATTAGATACACTGGAATTCTGTCATAATGACTTTATAGATGTCTGTAATAAACTTGTCTGAGATTCTGGTTCCCTGAATTTATTGTATTGCATTGCATTAGCAGCCAAGGGAAACCCAACACTAGGGTTTTACAGACTATTTGAAAGAAAGGAATTTTTCCCAGATTTCGATAACATATTAATTTTTATATTATAATTTGAAGACTTATTGTTGAAAGAGATCATTTTTACTTTTTTTGTTGATATTTAAGTTTCACACCAAGCATTGAATGATGAATTCCTAATTGGAAAATATATATATAAACAGCTAAAAAGTGTGTATATGCATGTGCTAAGTGAGAATGTTCATGTGGTAAGGATGTGATCAGCTCATATAGAGAGATGTATAGTGTTGAGTTTAAGTAGCTGAATCAGTGCTAAAGTTTTAGGTAAACAAGATTTTTGTACATATGCTGAATAATACATTCAAAGACTAGAAAGTCCAGTGTCTTTGTTTTCAGAACCGGAGAATCCACCAATGCTCTCTTGTCCAAGAAAACTAGATATAATATGAGACCTGCAATGCTGAGCCATGAACCAGATTACATTCTCCATCCTCAAACTAATTTCTAAGCTGAAGGCCTTACAGCCACAATAAGTAACTTAGTTTCTGTATTCTGCTTCCTTTCTGCTTCATTCCTTTGTCTACAAACTAACCCCAGGGTCTACATCTCTGGAAGATGATGGACAAATGTTGAGTTTTAGAATATATTTAGGTATTGCCACAAAATGACTGCTAGTTAAATTGCCTATTCCCAAATAATATGGGAGTACAGAATCAGTTTAAGACGGGTGTCGGCAACCACATGCGGCTCTTTGGGTCCTCTGCTGTGGCTCCCTGTCCCATCACTGCCTGGCCCCGCCCCTCACCCGCCCCTCTTGCCTAGCCTGAGAAGGTAAGGGCGATGGCGGGAGATGAAGAAGCGGCCGAGGCTGATTCTCCGGTGCCTCACTCTTGTGGAGCTTCTTCCAGCCCTTGTTGGTGCTGGGCATGCCTCAGTCGCTTGGGAAAATGCACAACCTGCCCCAAGACCCTGGCCTGGCCGCAACCGATGCCAGCCTCGCTAACACGAGGGCTGGTAGGGTGGGAATGGGATCCAGGAGGAGGAGACGTCGGAAAGGGGGATGGGCCAGCAGTGCCCAGCCACAGCTATAAGAGGTCCAGGGCAGCGGGAAAAGGGAGCTGGCCCCGCAGAACCTTGCACACCCACCCCGGGGGTCAGGCTTGGAGAAAGCCCTCCCCAAAAACGCTCACCCATCAGCCGATCTTCCCTCTCTCTCTTGATGTTGCTCTGTGTGTGTGTGTATCTCTCACGCTTTCTCTCTGTCTCTGCGTCTCTTCTCTGTCTCTCTGGCCAAGCCAGCAAGCTCTCCTTTGGGCACTTTGCTACTTTTATTTCTTCTTTTTGGAAATCCAGGCTAGGGAATTATCGCCAGCAGTGGCGGAGCCTTCCCTTCAAGTGACCCTCCTCCCCTCCTTCTCATCTCGCAACCCCCTGGCCGGCTGTGGCAGGACTGGGAGGGTGCGCATGCATGGAGAGACCTTAAGTGCCAAAGTGCAGCAAAGGCGCATGCGGGGTGGGTGGCCACTCGCTTAAGGAGGGTCTTAACAGTATGCAAAAGGATGCGGCTTCTCTCCTGCAGTAAGGCTTCGCCATCGCCTTGCTGTGTCATCCCTCCCCTCTCCTGCAGCTTTTCGGCCGAGCACGGAGGATGCAAGCTTCAGCCCGAAGTGGCAGGAAGTGAAAGTTGTCTTACGTGCAAATGTGGCGCAAAGGCAGGTACAGGCTGCTTCGCTCCAGCCATCGCCTTTCCGTGTTCCCACACACAAACGAGGGGAAGGAGGGTTGCCGGAGCCCTACTGCAGGAGATAAACAGCGTCCTTTTGTGTCCTGTCAAAACCCTCAAGTGAGCAGCTAGCCATCCCACACGCATGCGACAGACAGACAGACATAGACACAGACATACAAAGAGCGGGGAGACACACACACACACACACAGTGATAAACAGAGGGGGGGAGAGGGAGGGGAAGAGAGGGGGAGGAAGAGGTGGGGAGTGGGAGGGAGAAGGAAGAGGGAGGGAGAGAAAGAAAGATGGGAGAGAGGGAAAAGGAGATGGGGAGAGAAAGAGAGAAGGAGAAAGAGAGAGATATATACCGGTTTCCCATAGAAAAATAACCTAGAGAGCCACAAACCTGGGTAGACGTGGCTGGGGGGGTCATGTGAGTCAGTGGTGAGTGAGTGACATCAAGGTGTTTTGTTTTATGTGGGAAATGGGTCCAAATGGCTCTTTGAGTGTTTAAGGTTGCAGACCCCTGGTTTAAGAGAATGCTGCCTTCTGTCCCTTTTCCCAAATAGTTCTCCCATTCTCTCATACTTACGTTGGTTCTTTTTAGAACGGGTCACTGTTGGTTTTTTTTACAAAGCTTTGGGCCATAGTCGCCCTTCATTTTATTTTCCGACAAAAGTTTTGGAGTACATTTGAAACTAAAAGGGATTTCCCAGAATAGAGGTTATATTGCATTGCTTCCTTAGCTTGCTGGATTCTATGTTACAACTTAAAAAGAGATGTGGGGGAGGGAGGACTCCTGATAGGCACTAAGAGAAATGCCTGCAGGCCTGTTGAAATCCAATGAGCCATTTGGGGAGATTCAGGATCTTGTTAGTCTTGTCACTTTTTCTGGGCCAATGACAGCCTAACATTATTATTACATATTTCAACAACATGGGTCTGTCACCTTGGTAGCTGAAAAGAATTTGTCAATGAAAATATGGGGAAGCTTCTATATATAGTAACTTCTTTCACTACAGGAATTGAAAGTACAATAAGCACACTTTTTAAGAAGGCCTTCTTCTTAAATGAGAAAATGCATACAAGACTTCAATACCAGAATTTCAAAATGGAGTCTGGAGGATAACTAGGAACTTGAGGATCAATATATAAAATATAATACTATTATTGTTACACTGATTGAAATTTGAGGGGAAATCATTTGCACGCTAACCCTTTTTCTGTTGGTAGCAAAAACAATAAGAGAATGTCTGACAGTATATTCATTTTTCATTCTTCAACTATTCTCTGAAAACCAAATCAGCATTAAAGAAAATTGAGCAGCTAAAAAACAGACATTTTAACAAAATCTGTTTTGTTTTACATGGTGCAGAGATAGTTTGGATCCTCTAAGGAATCTATATGTATGGAAGTTGACTCATCAAACATAGGCAGTGTTAGAGGTAGTTCTTAAGATAGGATGGCAAATAATGGCTAAGCGATGCAATCATAAAGTTTGTGTCACGTGACTGCGTTGCTCAACAATTGTCACTGTAGCTTGTAGACCAGACAGGTTGTTCAACAGGAAAAAGTGGAAGTCCCAGGCAAGGAGCACTGAGGCATGGGTACTACAAGCAGGCCTGTGGAGAGTAGACAAGCAGATGAAGGCCATAGGTAGGCACTGGGAAATTTAACTGGACAAGGGCCATGGGCATGGAGTATAAGATCCTTGGGAGATCTCGTACTCTGTAATGGAACTCCTCAGGAGAAAAATCAGCACATCAACTTAAGAAACCCTCCCTGCCATCTTTCCCATTGACTTGTTTATGGGTTCCCAGTAAGATTGCAAATGATGATCACATGTTGATGACTCATTGTGATGTTGTAAACATGAGCCATTGTATCTGAACCCCTGGATTGTGACTGCAAGGACCCTGGGGCAGCTGGAATTTCACAGACCAATCGTAAATCCCCCTTATTCAGCAGCGCCATAATTTTGAACAGTCATATGACCCCTGAATAAAGGATCATAAGTTACCTATACCAGTTCTTACCCTTTATTCAGTTTGCAGCATAGCTTCACTTGATTGAACACATAAACAATTGTTGGGATATCTAATCTGGAAGAGTATAACAAAATATTGCCCATATAATCATTGCTATTTTTAAGAACATTTCATATTAAAGATTCATTTCATAAAAGCCCAGAAACTTGGAAGCATGGATAACTTTAAATAAGAATTTAGATTTGGAATAATTATGTCAAATGATCCTCTTAAATCTGTATTTGCCTTATCATTAATCAGTGTTTTATTCATGGATTATGTTGGGGAGAGTTAATTTAGAATATAATTATAAATAGAATTCAGTAATTGAATACATACTTACCTTACTAAGGTAAGGAGCCTTACTAAGGTGAGGAGCCGAGGTGGTGCAGTGGTTAGAGTGCAGCACTGCAGGCTACTTCAGCTGACTGCTAGCTGCAGTTCGGCAGTTCAAATCACACCGACTTAAGGTAGATTCAGCCTTCCATCCTTCTGAGATGGGTAAAATGAGGACCCAGATTGTTGGGGGTAATATGCTGACTCTGTAACCTGCTTAGAGAGGATTGTAAAGCACTATGAAGCGGTATATATGTCTAAGTGCTATTGCTATATTGACAAGATTTATTTGATGAAAATTGTCATTCTAGGAAAGGTCACAAATCAATTGAAGAAAACCCACAAATAACTAGAGTATTCATAAACTCCTTGAAAACATCAGGGTGATTACCAGAAAGCGAGGATTTGTTAAGAAGAAAGTTGCAAGGCTAATTAGAGCAGACGGGAAAATTGACCAGATGAACTAATTCTAGTTTAATATAACACTATACCATGTTTCACTGAAAATAAGACCGGACTTATATTTTTGGGGGTTCCAAAATAAGCACTAGGGCTTATTTTCAGGGAAACAACATGCGTGCATGAGTAAATGTTGGAAACTAACTATTTTTTAGCATTTGGGACTTGATATATGATTGTATCTTGTATAACACAAATGAATGGCAGTCACAATCTATATCTTTCTTTAAGATTTCATTTGTAGTTTCTCTCACGTTATTATATATGTGGAACGGCTAATGATTATAATGAAGTAGTAGCAATAATGATATGATAATAACCATATTATTAATTTGATGACAATGTCATTAATGATCCAGTAGACTCATACCAGGTCCTCTTGAAGGAATCACACTTGGAGATGACATTGCACAAGCTTTTCATCAGCTTTAGGCAAGGGCAAAGAAGCCAAAGAAACAATCAAAAGAGGTGCTTTTAGCTTTGATAAAAGGCTACAAGGAGGAGAGCTATGTTGGTTTACAGTAGTTTAACATCAGAAGAAATATTTTTTGAATGTAGAAAACATCATGGTTGTAGAAGGGAAGATGCAGGGCTCTTCCAATAAGTACAAGATGTTGGACAGATCTTAAACCACCAAGCTGAGAAAACACTAATGACCCTGAAAAGGAATTTAGTTTGATGTATCCTTGTTGGGACCCCATACCTCCCATGGCTGCAGTCTTGAAGTCTCCAAACTTTCTTCTCCCTTCTTTCTTCTCCTCTTGGGTTTGGATACAGCATTTAAGGCATGGACCAGAATCTTAATGACACTGTAATTGTAGCTTGAATTAATGATCTGAATCCTGTTCTTTTTCTCTTGAGTATCCCGTTGTGCTTTCTGGGTGCATCTTCTGTGGCTTTTGACAGAAAAATTGTGTTTTGAAACAGAACAGTGAAAATATTCATCATGAAATTCAGATTCCACAAAGAAATGTGTTTCATAGGCATCATCTCTGTTCCAACGTGCTTTCCACTGAAGAGGAAAGCTCCAAACACTATGGATATATTTGAGACGCTTGTACTTTTTAAATATATATAATCCAACTATGGTCATAATCCAGACTTTCCCTTCAATGGGTCCTGGCAAACTTTTAAGTATTGAATAGAAAGGAAGAATTCTGTCCAAAATGGAATCAAGTTCTGTGAAGTGAACAAAGACATTGACTTGTTTCCATTTAGACAGGGCATCTCTGAGAGGTACTGTGTGTCTAGTCATCGACAATTGTTGTGATATAACAGCACAAATTCCATTCCTGACAAGCATAGGAGTAAAAGTCCTCATGAAATTCTCTCCCTTCTCTGTGTCTGGAGCAAAGAGACCAATCAAGGTCCATCCAAAATGGAGGAGCAATTGGACAATTCCTGGATACTGGAACCCTTCTTTAGGGAGCATCGGATGGAAAAAAGGGTATTGGCTTTTATCACTCAGAGCCTCTGAAGCAATTCTATCAGTGATCTGGGAAAAAAAAACAATGAAGAATTCTGTGTTATATTTGTGATCCTATCAAGTCCCAATGTTTAGCTTTTAATCAATCCAACTTTTTTTCAAGCACATATTAGAACATTTTCTTGTTGATTAGTCATTATACCACATCAAGATACAGATTCAAAATAGCATGTAAATGTACATTCTTTTTTAAAAATAGTGCAATAGAATAAGTATAAAGAATGAAAATAGTATTTCTTTATGACCCCAGAATTTGCCACAATCAGACCATAATTTGCTTCCAAAAAAGGTTTTATTATATATAATTCTTAAATTCTGAGCGCACAGGAAATACATTTTTAAAAATAGTAGGATCCCAATAGGTTGTTTCTCTAATGTGCAGTCCAAGATATTGTTCCCCCTTCTTGCTTATAGAGTTGACATTCAAATAATATATATTACATCTTCTAACTCAATACTTGGCAATTTGGAAGCTCCATTTGTAGCAGTTAATGCATTTAAATCTGCCAATCTTACAGAGGATGGCTATATCTTTCTTTGTTTGAAAATCTTGAAATCTTTGTGCAGCATTTTTTTTTAAAAAATTCTCCTATTGTAAAAAGACAAGGAGACCACAGTTCCTAATATAATTTGTCAGTTGTACACTTCAAGGCATTTTTAATTGAAATGTTCTAACAGAGTTTTGAAACTCTGGCAGTTTCCATATCATTAATTTCATTAGAAAAATACATGCCCTAATTTTAGAAATTGTATAAATTCCCAATTCAGTTCTCAGGGCAGCAGCTGAAGTCCTTTTATTCATCCTTAAGATAGTTCTCAGATGATGTGATTGGATTTGTTCTAGAGGTAGTATAAATCAAATCCCAAAGTTCAGCTCAATCAAAAAAATGATAACATTGGCATTTTATACTGTAATATTTCAGGCTAAGAAAGCTCCATATCTATGATTACAAAAATATATCCATCTCCTCTGCTCCCCCGTCAAAAAACCTTTTGAAAACCTCCAATAATGGAGAACGCAAAGCTTCATGAGGGAAGTTGTTCCACTGATTAATTGTTCTGTCAGTAAATTTCTTCTTAGTTCTAGGTTGCTTCTCTCCTTGATTAGTTTCTATCCATTGTTTCTTGTCCTGCCCTCAGGTGCTTTGGAGAATAGCTTGATTCCCTCTTTTTTGTGGCAAACCCTGAAATATTGGAACACTGCTATCATGTCCCCCCTAGTCATTCTTTTCATCAAACTAGATATGCCCAATTCCAGCAACTGTTCTTTATATGTTTTAGCCTCCAGTCCCTTAATAATCTTTGTTGTTCTTCTCTGCACACTTTCTAAAAACATCTTTTTTACATCGTGACAACCAAAACTGGATGCAGTATTCCAAGGGCATATATTACAGACACAATATCAGTTAGACAAATGGACCTGGAATTGCTAGGGTCCTTTTTATTCTGTTTTTTAATATATAGTTTTGATCAAAATGGGTACTGCAGGTATTATTTCTATATGTAAATGAACCTGCCAATAGAGTGTCCCACCAGTTGGGATATTTCTTGAATTGTTCAGTTGGTAGAAAATGTTCTCCAGGGGCAATATTGCTCTTCAGACTTTTTATGATGAATTTATGATGAATCATGATCATTTTAGGACAAATAATTGAGAAGTTAGCTAACATATTTGTACTTTCATCTAAAATGAAAATTAATGTTAGTGGTTCTTACAGATTCATAATACATAATGTTTTATCAACAGTAGGAAAGATAATACAGTAAGGCTCTGTTTATAAATCTGGCATTTGTTTGTGAATGAAAATATTATTATTTTGACCATGATAATATAAAAACATGGGAGATTTCCATTAGTGCTGCCCTTTCCTATTGTACGGAAGACCCTTTGATTGAACACAGAGCCTCTCCTCACCTTCACAAGTGTGCAGCAGAAGACCTGTAAGCAATGAGTCATGAGAAGATATGCCTCTGTTGATCCTTGTTCCCCCCTTCACTGTGTATCCCAATCCCTAGTCATGACACCTACAAATGCCACGGTAAAAAGCAGTTCCTGAATTTCATAGAGAAGAAATGGTTGGATCTATTGCTCACAAACCAAAACCCCACTTACTTTACAGGAAGGGAAAGACAAACACAAACCTGTGGGACTTTGTAGGGGCCAACTAATGTTGACATCTGGATGGAAATGTCTCTCCCAGCTCCATCAAGAAGAGCCAAAAGATTGTCCATCCTTCCACAGCTGTAGTTGGGAACATAGGCTTCTCCAGTAGAGAGAATTTCTAGCAAGGCATCTGAAGTGCCAAGTGTGTTTGAATAATTGTCATGGATGTTGTAGCCAAGTGTGAGATTGTGCAGGAGCAGGTATTTTTTGTTAACCATTTCAATATTGAAAATCATTATTTCTTTTTCATGAAGTAAACTACTGTAAAACCATGCTCATGTTAATATTAGGATCAGCAGCAACAAAAACTAAATACTTTCCCCCCATATTTAATCCTCTTTTTCTCCACAAGCTGAAACTTAAACCAATATTGATCCAAAACAAGAGGCAAATTATAATCCCCCATCACCCTTTAATATTTGTGCATGCTGAAAAGGTAAGATGGAGATGGTCTTCCAAAGGAATTGAAAAGCATACATACACCATTATTTGTAGAACTACTAATTTTCATCAGCCCAGTAAACAGGTTGCAGAATAATTCATTCATTAAAGTAGAACAATCATAAATGGAAGACATTTTTTGATGAATGACCCAGAAAAGTTGTTCTAAAAACAAGTAACCTTCTATACCTATAAAAATAGGCACAGACTATCAATGAGAGGTTATAAAAATATGGAAATAATCTGGGCAGGGGAAACTACAACAATCATTACTTTCAACAAAACGCAGTATTCAAGTCATGAATTCAGGATTGAACAGAGAAAGGAAAATAATGTGGACTTCTTTCAGGTTTTATTTTCCTTATGTTTGGATTTGAGCCTCTCCCAGAAAATAAGACAAAAAAGAGAAGCCAGGGAAATCAAAAGGATTCAAGAAATTAGTCAGGTCCTGCAATACAGAAGGAAAATAAGAAGGAAAAAAGAAGAGTATTAGAATTGCAAATGGAGGGAAAGAAACTGCATCACAGTGAATGACTTACATCCGAATCTGACTAGAAGGAGCCATGTTGAAAGGTAATATTTCAGGTGCTGTTATTGATGCAGAGACGACTATACTAATGAGAAGATCTCCTGGCCTATAGTAGCTCCATGGCTTTTTTCCATCCTGGTTGTTCAAACTTAGTGGGCACTTCATTCTAAGCTTCCCAGAGACTGGCTGAGACACTAGCACCATCAAAACCAGCAACAGGAGGTCCATATTTCATGGGTCTGAATCGATCTCCTTCCCGTTTCTAAAGAAGAATTAGAAAAAAAATTAGAACCACAGGATGGAATATCCATTGGCTTTCCTGGTTCAAACAGAGACAAGCCAAGATTCACCTGGAAGAAAGGGAAAGTACATTCAGGAGCACGACTCCTGCCTGTCCCATACCCTGAGCCACAAAGAGCATAACCTGTGGTATTTATCCTTTTCTAATACAAGATCCCTTCCATTTTGCTTCAGTCTGATGTTTACCTCAAAGAGAACTAGGAGAAAAGGTCTCAAGGCATGTATGGAGATAATTACAGTGAGAAGGAACTTTTCCTCTTGGGACCATGAACCTCCATTTAAGCAGGGGTAGTTGGAGAAAAGCATGTTAGTGAGAAATCAGAATAAAACCCTTTAGGGAACTGTTCCTGTAGTGATTATAGCCCTTTCTGTTAGTACATGTCCATAAAGTGGCGCTGGAGGAACATAGCTCAGGAAATTGGCTTCTGCTGTCCTTTAATGTGGTCTCTTGCCCCCAGAGACTGCTAGGGAAGGTCACCCAGAGCTGGGCAGTTTGGTGCCACTCTAGGTTGGTGCCACTTAACTCTAGTGTTTCCTGTGCTTTTACTCCATGGAAGCACTCAGTATCCTTGAACCCAGCCTAATGTTAAGAGTAGGGCCTGTTTGGGATTTTGTTTTCAACAAGATCTCCATGCATTAATCCCATTTTGGAGCTAAGTTTTTAATTCCCTGTAACTGAAGTGAAATTTCAGATTTGCCATCTGTTCTAGAAATATCATTTTTTGCATGAGAGCTGAGTGAGAGGCAGGAACATGGCAGCCTGTGGACTACCTCATTGACTAAGAGAGAGAAAATTATAGAGTTGGTAGAAATTCTTGTTTTAGTTTCCTTGACACTTTCTGTGTTGTCTTTCCATACTGATAAAAAATACTGAGATACTTTACATTTTGAAGCTTCATAAATAAACAATGAACTGCGAGTTCTGTAGCTGAGATGGTGGTGGCACCCACAGTGCACAGGATGGTATGACCTAATTTCTTGCCGGTGGTTTAGGGGAGGGGGGGCTGGTGGCCGTTCCTCGGGTTGTGTAGATGCACTTGGTATGGTGTAACTCCTTGACATTTCCATCTCTAAGGCTTTGTTTGAAACTCCACTGCAGAAGATTTCCAAGGGCTTCAAAGGACCAGTTCAGAGTCTTTGTGTTATGGTTTATCCTGGTCGATTGTTGATGGATTATGTTTCCTATCTGGAGGGGGAATGTTAATATGTACAACTTGGTTTAGAAGGGAAAACTGGGGTGTTTTAAGAGGTGCTGATGGGATTGTCGGGCCCATCCTTAAACGGAAGAGCATAGGATGACCAATATCCCAGGTCCATTATTTGAAAGTTGTTCTACAGTCCTCAGCTTTCACTCTCAGTGCCTTTTACTGGGCAGTTGCTGTACCCACTTTCCCAAGAGTCTCCATTAGAGGAGAATTTTTAGGTAGAGGAGACCCTTCCAGGACTTCAGCCTCCCCTCCCCCTGCATTTGTGGGAGTTTTTGTCTCTTTCACATCACAAAAAGCTTTTAATTTTATCCTTATTTGATACCCTCCCGCCCCTCCCCCTTTTTGTCTTTGTTTATTCAACCTCTTCTCCATGAGGCGGATTGGTGGCTGACTTCACAGGCAGCCATTGTCTCTTCCCTCCGGTTTAATTGGCTGCTGCTGGGTTGCCATGTCAACAGGGGCAG
>JANHFT010009998.1:163019-175211 GCA_032467955.1 Pseudoxenodon macrops | reverse complement strand
AAATTCCCTTGAAAAGAACCCTCTGCGCATGTGCAATGCCTCCTGCGCATGCGCGGAGGGTTTTATAGTTGACGCAAAACGTTCACTTCTGGTGCGACCCAAAGCGGTAGGGATGGTAAGAGGATCCATCCCTGCCTTGGAGGTCTTCTTGTCCAACCTCCTGCCCACGGCAGGAGATATTATTGCATCCTGAACAAATGGTTGTCCAATCTTTTCTTGAAGATCTCCAGCATAGGAGTGTTGATTATTACCTGTCTTTTAATAAACAACACTCAGGTGCATACAATTTTGAGCATATTTGGAACTTTCCAACATTTGCAAATAAGTTCAATCAAATAGTCTCCTTGAATGAGAAGGTACAAATGGAATGGGAGCAGATTTCCACATTGCTATGTTGTCTCCACATTATCTATACATAAACCTCAGTAACTAAAATGTTTACATCAATTATTAAGGTAAACGTTCTTCTCCCCCTCCCCTTTTTAAAATTAAAATTAAATTAAAGTCCTTAGCATTAGTTTCTTCATTATTTTTTCCACTGCTCTTTTCCTCCTGATTGTCATAGGAGTAATCCAATGTGTATAGGTTTCCTCTGGAATTCTATCCAAACTGTACCGACTGCTTTCTAATAGCTTGAAGTATCTATGCCTCAGCCAAACCTTATTATCCTTGTCCAGACTAGTTGAGTGTAGAGGACAATATTAATAGTCATTAAGTTCCTTTTCATGGATTACAGGATTAAGTAGCCCATTGGTGTGTGAGACAAATTCTCATTGACTTTTTCTTTTTGTATCTATTTACCTGATGGGTGGTAGATATTTTGAAGTTACTTTTCAAAAAATATCCTTAGGCATTAAATTGTTAATAAGGAGATAACTAACCAATGTCTTTTAGTCACAGATATACTAACATTAGTTATCTCTTATTTTTCTAGTAAATATCCTCCTTTACCCCAAATTTTAAAAATGAGCAAAAGTAGTTGTATTTTTAGATGGCATGATTTTTAGCGCAAGTACTGCAGTGTAACCAGAAGGGGGAGATCCGTTTCAATTTTATGGAAGTTTTCCCATTTATCAAAAATGTTATTAAGCATTGTGTTTATTTTAGTAATGAAGACCAGAATGTGATCCTTAGAAACATGCATAAAGGGGGGGGGGGATCTCAGAGCTGTGGATTTGCTAATATTAACATTTCAAAATGAAAGTATGAAATGGAAAAGCTAAATAAAAAGTGTATACATCTGGACAGAGGTGGGTTCCTACTGGTTCTATAGAACAGGTAGTAACTTGGTGATGACATCACGTAGCCGGTCCTGTCGGTGGCTCCGTGGGCACCGCTATCTTGGATTTTGCTTCTGCGCATGCACAGAAGCTAATTTTTGACTTCTGCGTACGCGCCCACAAGCAGCGCGACCCTGAGCAAACCGGCAGTAAAAATATCCAGAACCCATCCCTGCATCTGGGCCAAATATTTGGTGTTCTCAAATGTTATTTAAAAAGAATCCTGTAATAATGGAGAATATGCGAGACAAAATTAGGATAATTGAAAATAAAACGTGTTCTTAAACAGATAGTACATTATAAAGATAGCATAGCATACGATGTGAATATTTTCAGTATTTCAGTGATGCTAAATCATTTTTTTCTTTTCCAAGCTGCTTCCTGAGATCTTCTGTTGGCAAAGTAAGCTCTGTTTTTATTTTGGAAGGATTCAGTATATAAAGTTTTCTTGTACACATTAATATTTCCCCCCACTTTATCAATTTATCAGTTTCTGATGGTGGTAATATTATTTTCCAAATCCAATTTGAATCTTTTTAATTTGTCTGTAGAAACACTGAAGTAACATTTACAGGTAGTTCTCGATGTACGACCACAATTGAGCCTAAAATGTATGTTGCTGAGTGAGATACTTGTTAAGTGAATTTTGCCCCATATTATGACCTTTCATGCCACATTTGTTAAGTGAATCACTGCAGTTGTTAAGTTAGTAGCATGGTTGTTAAGTGAATTTGGTTTCCCCATTGACTTTCCCTGTCAGAAGGTCATAAAAGGTGATCACGTGACCCTGGGACACTGCAACCGTTATAAACATGTGATCAGAGGCCAAGCATTTGAATTTTGATCACATGACCATTGAGATACCGCAACGATTGTAAGTGTGAAAAACGATCATAATTCATAAGTCACTCTTTTCAGTGCCGTTGTAACATTGAATGGTCACTAAATGAACTGTTGTAAATCAAGGACTACCTGTATGTAATATTTCAGTAATCCATAAAATGGCACAGCTGTATAATTCGTGCTTATTTTGAAAGATTCAGGCAATACTCTTAAGCATGCTTACTCGAGTGGACCAGTTTAAACTGAAGCTCGGGGCTGGAGGAATATCCTTTACCTCACCATCATTTTCAGAAAGTTTATGGCCTAGGCTGGGGTGAAGTTAGTCATTGCAGTTGGGATTTAGTCATTTCAGATCTTGACTTCAGAGGGACCAAATCATGACTCATTTCTTCTAGAAGCAGCCTTCCATGACAGTGAGGTGGGGAAAATGCAGCAATGCTGTGGGATGGATTGCACAGATATAATTATTTTGGTTTAATTTAACTTTGTTTTGAACATGCATATGTCATTTTTTTCCCATGGCACTTTGAAAAACTTACATTGGATTTTTAATGGATTTTCATCTCTTTGTGTTGCCGCCTGCTTTCAGTTTCTGGCTTCAGTACTGTCTAATGCTGAGTAAGATGCTCTTAAGGGATCAAATGTAGCCACTGAAAAGTCTTTAGGAAGGTCAGCTTCCTGTAACATGTGACTGAAAGAAAAAAATATTCAATAAGAAAATAACCTTTGTTAAGCGTCATTTTCCATACGTGCATTACATGAAACGTTTTCGCAGTTTCACATTTGACATAATTTAATGACAAAGGAAATGATAAAAACCTAGCATGTGAGTCATCTTTCTAAAGAACAAGCTTCTGTGGAATCCACAGTGTTGACATATTGCTCTCGCTAGGTTATCCCTCCCATCGCATCTGTTTGTGTAACCACAGACTATCATATGCAAACTACCATATGCAGCCTCCAGGACGTTGGTTCAATACTTTCAGTGGATCTTATAATCATGGAAATTGGCAATACGTTATTTTTCTGCTTCATTCATTCTCTATTACAGGGGTGTCAAACTCGTGACAACACGTCGTCATGTGATGGACTGCAACTTTTCCCCACTTTGCTAAAATGGGGGTGGGCGTGGCCAGCGTGTGATGCATCTGGGCCACAGGCCACGAGTTTGACATCCCTGCTCTACTACAATGTAAGTTCTCATTCAGAAAAAACGCAAACAGAACCCCTAAAAAGGCAAAAATTTGTTTTCTGCTTCAGTTAGTAATCTCGTTCTGTCACAAGGCTCCATCATGGACAGCCGTTTTAAAAGCATTTTTAGTTAAAACGTGTTGTTAAATGATTTATGATAGAGCCAACACACCATTATGATGGGCTTAAGAGTGCTTCTTGCCCTCCTATCTTTTCTATTAATAATCAGATTACTGTAATAGTGTTTTGTTGATTAATTGTACATACAAGCATGGATAGCTACTCATCACATTATCACCTTTTTGGGGCATACAACATGGTGTGAAGGAAGTGAGAAAAAATTAAAGAAATTAAAGCCAGGAAATAAGAAAAGGAAACCTAGTTAAATCTAATTTACACCAAAGTCTTTCACTATAATTCTCCATATCTTTCTATGCTTGCAAATCACCGTTTCCCCAACATGTTCATATATTGCCTTTTCCTATTTAAAATGCTGACTCTTCCATTTTAGAGGAATTATTCCTAGGAATAACTACCAGGTCCATCTAACTTTCTAACTATGACTTTTTCAAGCTTCCTCTTGACTTACTTACTGATTTTGTTTTTGTTTCTATAATCAACCATCTCAGCAAATAACTCTGGACTGTTCACAGTTCAAAATGTGATGAATTTTAGATGCAAAATTCATGTGCTTGTTTTGCATCCAATTCTTGTTCTCGTTTGCATTCAGTCTACATTCATTCAACACTCACTCACTCATTCATGACATTATCTTTTCATGTTTTACCACACAAACTTCTTAAGTACCCTGTTTGCAATGCAGTCTTATTTTATGTTTTTCCTGATATACCAATCTCTCACTGTCAAAGTAGACAGGAGTATACATAGCCATTTATGTATACATTTGCTTCTTCTACAAATCTTTGTTTCTCATCCAAGGCCATATACAAGTCATCACTTTTCTGTCAGTGTTTTTGCACTTCTTAAATCATCTATATATGTTTCGTCACCTAAAAAGTACAGTTGCAAAATGTTCACTTTTATTACAATTTAACTCCTTATTTGCCTAAACAGGCTTTCCCCTCCATTTTGATCCCAATTGTGCCCAATACTTTCCCAGGTATACTTACAAACAAATCCTCAGTAGTTTTTGCATTCATTCTTACTATCTTTCTGTTCGTAGAATGAAACAGTCATACATTTCTTCCAATTCTCTAGTACAGCCATTAGGTACACATTGAACAAGTCATTTGCCAATGCCCATCTCATGACAATGGGGGTGGTGAGACGGTCATAAGTGCAAGAACAAGATTTCAATCCCATTTTTTGAGGCCATCGTAACTTTGAGCCATCATTAAATGAACAGCTGTAAATCGAGGACTATCTGTGTATATATGTTTTCTTCATTTACAGCTTCATTATGTCACCAAACATTTTTTTTTACTTTGTTCCACATAACCTGCACAACTCCATATCTATTTATTCGGTGGGGAAATTATTTTTTCCCCCTCATACATTCCGTAGTTGCAGTAATTATTTTTTCATTTTGTTTTTTCCACTTTGTTTTTGTTTCCCCCCCCCCCACATCTTTCTATTCTCCCAAGAGCCTTTTGATTTTTTTTGCATTATTGGTAAAAAAATCTGTCCAACATTCATAATTTTTCATCAACATTTCTTTTACTAATTTCTTCAGTCTTTCATCAAAAGCAATCAAATCAAACACACTTTTAGATATATTTCCTTACCTTGTATGTGTGAATAGATTTAAATATATTCCCATACTTTGTATGTGTGAGTAGATTTACGTGTAAGCTAAGCTCCCCAGGAATCCAAATAAACGATATTGAGGATATGAGACCTAGATTTATGCATAAAGCATATATGGGAAAGAAAAAGAGCTTTTAGCAGTAATCTAAATTTGTTCACAAATTTGTTCCAGCTGACAAACCAGTGTTTGGCGAATAGAAGAGTATGAGGAAATATAGAAATTTAGATAACTTAATGCATACCTATTCAGATCTTATCTAATGGAATTGTCTATGAATTTATAAATAAATGGTATAAGCATGAAATATAAACATAGGAAGGAAATCTTGCTGAATTGTTCCGAAATTGTGATACAGAGGAATTCTGTTGTAGCAAAAAACATTAAAGGGACTGGGAAAAGTGTGTATGTGTGTGTGTGTGCAAACATGTTCGTGCTTATTATGTACAATATCCGGTGGCTATCTGAAAGTTGCAGTAGGATGTCCAAGATATTATGACTTTTAGGCACCCTTCCAAATTCTTTTAGCCTGGCGTCAGTCTCTCTTTTGAGCCAGGTCAGCAAAAGGCAGCTAAGTGTTGACATCAGTTTAGCCTAGTTATTTCTCCATTTGTTTTCATCATAGATCCATCTGTACTTCAAAGTGCAAGGAAGTACTGATACTATTGAGACAGGTACCGAGACAACAAAGCTGTTTCACTGATCTCAGATATCTTCATTAATATTTGTCTGCTCGCAGGCTATGCAATTCTATGCCGTGTTTCTTTAGATATGATTTAATGCAGGATGTGGTTTGATATTTAGTTGAAGTCTTTTGAAATGAATTTTAAATGCAACAGTGAGATGGGTAGGTTTCAGTCCTGTCAGATGTTTTTTTTTAAATTACCCACTGATGTACTAATCATAGTCAGATGCAAACTTAACATCAAAGAAATCTCTGAGACCAGAGATTTATTTTGTGTGCCAGAACTGAACTATCTTCACGAGCCTTTCACACAAGGGCCCAGTCATTGTTTGCTTGCTTTATTTTAATAATCTAATTTAGTTGGATACTATTGTTATTATTATAGTAATAAACTCTTGCTGATTAGCTATACAGGGCAGATAACTTGTTTCCTCTAAGTTCTGGACATAGTTCCCAATACCTAGAGTCAACAACTTGCTTTTATAGTCCAAAATATCCAGCGAACCCCATGTTGTGTATCCTAACTTATAGGAAATCCTTAAGAAATATATCAGAAAAGAATTCCTTTCCCTTCTCTTCCTTTCCTTTCCCTTCCCAACTTTCTTCTTTAATATAAAATTTGTACTGTTTTTAATTCTTTTGAAAAACGTCTACAATCAAAGTTATTAAAAAAGATATATCAGCAAAGCTCATATATCTTTTGCCTTTTTCAACCAGCTCTGTTTACAAAACCATATATTTAACAACAAAGCCAGAATCTGAGTAACAATTCTTTTTTCTTCTTTTTCTTTAAGGTGTGGGTAGGATCAGTCACTGAAATAACAACGAATGAACTCTTGGCAGAAGATACAGATTCTTCTCCGGCAGAATTATTGTATTCTGTTTCTCCTCCCAATAATGGCCACTTGGCACTCAAGTCTTCTCCAAACAAGAATATCCTTAATTTTACCCAAGCTCATATTGAAGAAGGACAAGTGGCATTCGTCCATAAAGGTATTTTGTACTGTTGATGGAATTTCATGCTACAGTTAATTATGTTTTTACTTCTGTTAAAAATAGCCTAGTTAAGAGTCAAACCCAATAGGAGAACCACATATTTTATACTTCTGGGATCTTTAATAAATCAGCTTCATAGAGATAGAATGGCTTTTGTGGTAATTTCATGATTTAGCATATAATATATTAGCTGCAAGGAGAATCTTTTTATGTTTTATGTTCAGAAAGCAAACGTCATAAAACCTAGGCTTTATGAAAACAGGGTTTACGTTTGGATTGCACTTTGATTGGGAGCAGAAACATAAAAGCATGTAAATAAAGTTTCTTTCCGTTGCACACCATTGCTCTTATACCCATGACTGGGAGTTTTTTTGTGTGTGGATGGGTTAGGAAGCAAGCTATTTTAACTGAAATTCATATTCATTAATCCAGAGAATATCAAATGACTTAATATAGTCTGAAATCTTTCCTACATATGTTCGTACCATGCTCAATAAAACAAATAGATGAAAGTCCATACCAGAAACTCAGGAGCAAGACAGATAAACACCAAGATAAAAATATGCATAAGCATTTTTCTTTCTACTAAAATGCAAATGAAATGAAGCGATTACTGAAAAGTTGGAGCTATGGCTAATGCTAGAATATATTTTTTCCCTGTACAATATTTGCATATACACATAGGCATGCAAGGATAGGTAGTAATTCCAGAAGAATAATTCTGATGAATAAAAACTGCAAGCAGTGAACCACAGTTTGACAAACTACAGCCATGCAAATCAAGCCACAATTTCCAACTGCCAGTGTTTTTTTGACATTATTACTTTTTCGTGGGATCTATCTGGCTCCCTGAAACATTGTCTGAGTACAAGAAACAAATGCGGTCAAATTCAAATACTGAACCACAATCAACTTAATTACTAATCTCAACAAGCAGCCAATTGTAGGTTTGGCCAAAGCATCCAAATACCATCATGTATTAATTGAAAATATTCCTGTTCAACAAGAACAATGTTTATTTCGATCTATTTTCCTCAACCCAAAGTTGGTTATCAGTACAAAAAGACTGCATTGAAGGCCTAATCATTCTGATTTAAATAATTTAAATAATGATTCTTGATTTAAATTTAATTAAATGTATTTATTTTGTTGCATGTTAATTGCTACATGTCTTTAACATTGTTTTATTGTTATTGTTTTATGCCTATATCGCTGCTTTCCTCTAGGATCAATGTCTGGAGGTTTCAGTTTTCAAGTTACGGATGGTATAAACTTTGCACCTCGTCAGATATTTAGCATCACAGCTCGAAATTTGGTTATTCGCCTTGAAAATAATAATGGATTAGAAATTTTTCCAGGTAAGGCTTTGTATTCTTAATTTATTTTGAATAAACTAAGATAAACAAATAAGATGATGGGTCAATATTTGACTTATTCTTTTTGAAAAAGAAAACAATCCTGGGAATTCCAAAAAGCAATTATGTCCAACTTGATCCTAAGTCAGGATTAGGCAGTGTATATGTACTACTTACTTTTTAAAACTATGTGATCCTATTTTGTGTGGTTTCTGGATTAAAACTGGTAGGAAACTATACTATTTCAGCAATACAGATGTGCTAAAAAAAAACACATGTTCAGCCACTTCAGTAGCAAATTGCAATTTGTGATTAATGCTTTTGATCCTCATTTTGACATTTGGTCACAACAATGCCTTGAGGCATATTCTTTTATATGAATGTTCATAGGAAGTGAAAAGAATTATAAGCAAGCTAGGCCTGGTACATTTTTAAAGGCTGAGTCTTGCTCCTTTATGCCAACATTTTCCCCAAAGTTGACACTTACAATTGAGAACTAAGGAAAACTGGTGTTTTTAAAGGGTGTTTTAAAACATGAAAACATTCTGTCATACAAAATCTTCTGACCTCTACCTTACAATTCATTTATTATTGGCTGCTTATCTTATTCAAGCTGGCACGTGTGATTTCCTTCCTTTCAGTCTCATAACATGTTTATGAGGTTAAATTAAGAGAAAGTGATTGGCCCAAAGTCACTGAATAAAACATTTATGATTTAGCTGTCTAAATGACCAGAACCCTTGAATATTGCTTAATGTCAGAAATGAGCTGGATGAGAGAGGGAACAAGATCAAATTATTATCCAGATGAGTGGACTGTTGTTGTCTACTCTAGAAATGGCATTCAAGGGACATGCCAGCCAAAAATGGTCAAAGGGTCATCTGACCAGTCTTCACTTGCTGTTCAAACAAAAGGTGCATACTTGTCAGAACCTTTAGATCAGGGGTATCAAACTCATGGTGTCATGTTGTTGTCACGTGAGGTATCACAACTTTTTTCCTCTTCGCTAAATTGGAGGTGGACGCTTGACACATCCGGCCCGCAGGCCGTGAGTTTGACACCTCTGCTTTAGATGGACCAGGCCAGAAAATCCACAGGAACATTAGATCTATATTTTATTTGAGATTGTCTATAATCTTGCAAATGTGATTGTGCTGTCCCTCCTCTTTCTTTTCCGTGAATTAGGGAGATGTTGCCTGAACTGCTTCCAAATATTTCCTGGGTCTTAAAGAATGTTTCAACCCTCTTTGTCCCGTCAAAGTATTTTTTTCAAAACCATCTCCCTTACTTTCTATAACACCGGAGTTTTCTCAGGGAGGATAAACCCATCAAGGGTTAAAGTTGGCATTGTTCCGAATTTAACTGGCTTCTGGATCAGAATCCATTCTATCTTGCTTGGGTTAAATCACAACCTGTTGCTTCCCACTCAGATCCTTTCAGCCTTATAACTTATCTCAAAGTTATGAAAGATGTTAAAGTAGCATCTTTTATTGCACTCAGAAATGAATTGATGTCAGTGCAATTCCTTTAGTATTGATGCTAAATAGACATCTTGAATAGTTCTGAATTGTTCCATAGGCAGCTTTATTTGGACTTCAATCCAGATGGATTTCAATGCAGTTCCATCTATAGCATACTGTACCGGTAGTAATCCAACTATAAGTTAATGCATATATGGCATACTTTCAAACTGAATCCCTCACCCACCTCCAAGAAATATAGCAGAAGGGGACAGAGGCATGCAATTTCTGCAAAATAAAAACCTCCCTCCTATGGAATTCCATCCTTCCAGAGATAAAATTGGTATATTTACTGCTCACATTTGGAAATTATTATAAACTTAAAATACTTTTGAACAGCATTTGAGACAGAATGAATGTAATGTTCCAATACAGTATTTGAGTTCCATTGCTTATTATTACAGTACTTTATTGCTTCATTGTATGCCGCTTAGAGTCAAATTGATCAACGGGCCTGAAAATCTGTAAAATAAAGGAATCCAATAATAAGTAAATATAGATAGATATAAATAACATGAACCAGACAGCCAATACTATTTCTGGCACTGCAACAATTCCTAGCCAGAGACTCCGAGACCCTCTGTTTGGAGAAGTGTGCTATGCCTGTTCCACCAATTCTCCATATAAAAGCAAAACTAACTGACCAGAATTTATATAGACAATGCAATAATTGATGTTTTTTTTTAATTATTGCCAAATGTCCTTGCTAGAAAATTGGGTTGTTTTTTTTAGCCTTCTTTGTTTTTACTGTCTTTACTCCAAGCTTGGATGAGTTCCTTGTTGACCTTTTTAATCTATTCAATTATTGCTACCTGCTGAGCATACAGTTCGGAACATTTACTTTTTATCCAAATAAATGCAAATCTAAACGCATTATGGCTCATAGGTTTTTGGAACTGTGTTATTATTTGATTTTAGATCTTATTTGACTTCACCCTTTGCATTCAGTGAAAGAATGTAAGAACATTGCTTAAAAACTTTTCTGTTGATCTAATTGTTTGAAACTCTGGCCTGGTTGGTTTTTGTAAAATAACAGTTGTTTTGATCATTCATAAAGAGCTGGCTCAAAGTGCAGAAACTACACATTATACCACTTCAAATTGTAAGGCACAACCTCTGTCAACACGAGGCCTATAGTAGAGTAGCATGTTGCATAGCATGTCAATATCAACTCTGAGAACAGAGAGGAACAGCCCTATTTTGGAAGGGAATTTTAGGTGTCCCTTAATTCATTAGGAAAACTTCAGGTGCCCATTCTTAATCCATTCCCATCTAATGTCCAAAATACCAAAACTAGTTTTACCTACACCAGAGAAGCTGTGGGGTCACGAAAGGGAGACTGGCAGATTGTTTGATGTTGCCCAGGTCATAAAGTACAAATGAGGGAATTGAATGGAAAGCTTGTGTGTATATATATGTATGTATGAATTATCTATCTATACACACACACACACACACAAGATATATATATAAAATATCATTCTCTCTGGCATACTAGATGTCTGGGTGCAAAGAACTTCCATACAGGATAATGTTTTGTTATGAGATTCCTCATTTGAAATTATACATTTGGTTGAAAATACCTCTCAATGAATGTTTAGAGGATTGCACTGCTTTTAAATGATTCAACTGCTCAAGGGCCGACAGAGTTTAAGATGAAAGAAGATCATAAACTGTATTGACAATATTATTACCCTTCTGCAGTATTATTATAATTATTCAGGTTCCAGGAAACCAATTACATCCCACAATCTGAAGGCTGTCACCAATGATGTGGTTGAGGTAGAAAACAGAACTATTGTTTTTACAATTGCAAATTCCCCCAGATTTGGAAGACTGTTCCGTATATTTTCCGAAAATAACATACAGGATATTTCAAGTTTTACACAATCCATGGTAAGTGTTCATCTACTGGAAGTAAGCCTCATTGACAAATATTTCTTCATTGCCTAATCTTTTTTAGAATGACATTTAGGTGGAATATGAAAATATTTGCAGATACTATATTTATTTTAACTTTCAAAATAGTCAGTAGTTGAAAATAGTACTATGAAAAGCTTTCTTACTATGGCGTGGGTTTGGCAGCTACTGTCAAAATTGATTAATGCTTGAAAAGCCAGCTGCGTGATCTTGAACCAGTCCCTCAGCCCAAATCACCTCATGGGGTGGTTGTTGTGGGGAAAATAGGAGGAAGATATGTTGAATATGTTTGCCTCCTTAAGTTAGTTGCAAAAATAATAATGGTGGGATACAAACAAATCCCACTTAAACTTAGAGAAGGAACTGAAAGATTTAAGAAAAGCAAGCCAACAATTTAGAAATAAAACCTTTATTTGTTGTGAGCCACAATTATAAATAGGAAATAAAGTTTAATATAATTATGAGACCTATATCAATAAGTCTGTACATAATATTTGCTTCTACTAAAATATTCACCAGAAGGCCTGTCCCAGATATTTTTATAACATTTAATTCACTTTTGCATTCAATTTTGGTCACCACGATGTAAAAAAGATGTTGAGACTCTAGAAAGAGTGCAGAGAAGAGCAACAAAGAT
>JANHFT010009998.1:144379-162919 GCA_032467955.1 Pseudoxenodon macrops | reverse complement strand
AAAGAAAGAGAAAGAAAGAAAGAAAGAAAGAAAGAAAGAAAGAAAGAAAGAAAGAAAGAAAGAAAGAAAGATCAAAAGAAAATCAAATATAGGTTGAGACAAAAAACATGCAGTTCTATACCACCTCAAAAAAGATTTTTAACTATAAGTTCCCAGTTACAGGTTCCTATGTTAGGAAAATAGCTAATTTAAACATCAGCATAAATAATCAAAACATAAATATTTATCCTTTGGCATTAAATTTTGGTCTAAGGAATAAATGAAAGAGAAGAGAAATACACACACACACACACATGTAACCATCACCTGATCATGTGATCAGGATACACGTACTTCCTACAGGGGATGAAGCCCATGTCTGCTGCATTTTATGCTTTCCTTATATTTCTTACTGAGGCAAAGTAGCTGATTCTATAAACTTAACATTCTACAAAGTTCAAAGAGGTGGGATTTACATTCATGCCTCCCTAAGAAAGACTAATTATTTTGATAGCAGATTTGATTTGGGGAGTAGTAATACTCCCCCAATCCTATTTCAGGCTCCTAGCATTCATAGAGATGATGACAGCAAAATGATTTTTTCAAATACAAGAATGAAAGTAGAAGGTATACTTGGAGACACTCTCATTTCCATGTAGACTTTTGTATCATGACATATGCTCATTGCATCAGATATCAGGAAACAAGTATGCATAGCTGGGCTTTGCATTATGACATGACCACACATACAGGACCATGTTTCCATCATTGTGCCTCATTGTGAATGTCTACACATTGCTACCGTTTCATTCCCTAAAAATAATCAGCTGGAGATTTATTTATTTTTAACAATGGAAAATGAGAACGGTTTAGATTGTCCCTAAACCCCAGGGGAAAAGTGTCATAAAAATTAGACATTGTACCTTTCGTTAATATTATCTCTGTTTCAATGGTGGTCAATGGGTTGTGTTTCAGTCGCTGACCTTGGGATACTTGCGCATGGATATTACAAGTATCTGGGACAAATTCAGGCATAATTCTCTGTTTCTCTGCAGTACCCTGAAAACTGCTAGTCTTTTGCAAATAGTTGCAATAATGAATCCAGCCTAGACTGTGCAATTAAAAGAGCTTAAGCAAGATTTATAGCAGGATTATATCTGCAGGGTATTGTCAATGTCTAACATTTGGACACTATGTGGTCCTTAAAAATAAGCAATTACAAGAAGCTTGATGTGCTGTATAAACATATAAACACAGACGCTTTTGCACAAAGTTGGAAAATATACCTCTTCTGATTAATATAGCAGATGGGGAGAGAGGAGAAAACTATACACACAAATATCTATCAACAAAGCCTTTTAAAGAACCAATCCCATTTGTCAATGAATCTCTGGAAGCTGAAAAGCAATTCTGCAGAATCTCCCAAGGTCTGTATCCATGGCTGAATTGCCATCTTTTGTATCAGCCCTATTCTGATGCTTTAAGTGGCAACCCGACCTGCAGAAATTTAGTAGACTAGGCTGTTTCTGGCAAAGGAATACTGTAAGAAATTAATTTTACCTGCTAATATGCATGCTCTTAGGCAGGTCTTAAAGACGCAAGACTAGAGATAATAAAAATAGGATAACAATTCTGTGTTATGCAGGCTATGTTTTATAATAAATTTATACAAGTTTACATATACAAAGATTAAAAGATTAAAAATGAATGCAAACTAATAAAAATATAAAAAAGAAAAAATGCAGAGAAAAAGGAAAACAAAAGGAATAAAGAAAAAAAGATAAAGAAATGATTTCTCGCTTCATCAAGACAAATATAATTTCAATAACTTATCATCTTCTGTGATATTAGAACAAAAACAATCCTTTCCTACCATTTCTTATCTATAAACATATTTTAAAGCCTTATCATTCAGTCATAGTCAACAAATGCCCATTAAAAGTTAACAAGTATAACATACCGGTATATATTTTAACCTTAATCAAATAAACCAGTTTCATATTTCTTTACTTTTAAGACAATAGCTTATCAAAAATACAACAAAAGATCGCTTCTTCTCATATCTTATATAAGAACAAAACTTTAAAGCTTATCATCCAATCCTGATCAAGAAAAATCCACTAAGAGCTAACAGAAACCACAACACATAGATTTTAACCTTGATCAAATAAGTGGACTGAAGATAGCTCCACAGAACAGTGATGGTTAACTTTTTTGGTGCTGAGTGCCCAAAGTACACATGTGTGTGCATAAATGCATGCGTGCATGCCCGAACCCCAAAATGCAATGCGACCATCCTCCCGCCATGCATGTGCCCCCCCCCGAGCCGCATTTTGAGCCTGGAAAGCCTCCTGCACCAATCTGGAAGCCAAAGCATGGTGGGTGGCTACTTCCGGCCTTTGTTGGTGCAGCTGGGCATGACTCTGCCCCAAGACACTGTCCTGCCATCACCACCGCCTTTTTGCCGGCAGAATGGCCTGCCACTGCAGCCTCTTTACCAGCATGAGAGCCCTACTGTGCACTGTTTTGGCTTCCAGGTTGGTGCAGGAGGCTTTCAGGCCCAAAATGGGGAATTTGGGGGGGTCCTTGCATCAACAAAGAGGCTGCGACGGCAAGATGTTCATGCCAGTAAAAAGGCAGCAGTGGCTACTCCTCCTCCTGCCAGCCTCCCACTCCGGGCAGCAGGCAGCCAGCCATGCCTGGCCTCCCCCTGTGACAGCCCACGTGAATCCCAGGCACCACAGCTTTGGAGCCTTTCCTGGCATCGGTGTCAGTATCCAGCCAGCCAGTCAGCCATGCCCGGCCTTCCCCTGTGGCAGCCCATGTGGAGCCCAGACAGCACAGCTTCATGGCCTTTCCTGCTGGCAGCAGTAGCAAGGCAGGCTGGCGGCGGGTGCAGGGGAGCGACTGATGACAGCACTCCTGGCTGGCATGGGGGTGGATGTCCTGGGGCTGCATGTGGGCATGGCTGGTGAGCATGCTTGCTAAGAGGAGCTGCCCAATGGACATGTGCGTTCCAGGAAATGAACTTCTGGTTTCTGGTGGATGCATATACACTGGCTAGGTAGTCTTCTGATTACTGGTGCACATGCATGCACGATGATCAGCTGGCTGGCTGACCTTCCAGTTTCTGGAACTGCCACACGCATGAAGGCCAGCTGATCATCATATGCACATGCACATCAGAAACCCAGAAGAGGAATGGGTGATGCCACGGGTGCCATAGGTTCGCCATCACGGCCATAAATAATACAATCAACTATTTTGGTAGAAGAAGGATCCATCCAAATAAATCAGTTCCTTGGAATTCCTCTGCAGAACAAGGAAAAGACCCGAGATTGCCCACTCAATGATTTTGGAAAGTTATAAAGTTATAAATGAATTAAGAGTCCATATGGATTTATAATAAGATTTGGAATAAGACTTCCTGTGGGTTGTTTAAATTCTATTAAAAAAATATGAAGATTCTGAAACTAAATGTAACTACCCTTCCTGTGGGGAAATGTTTTTGATTAGGGGGGAAATGATAATAGGGAACTTTGAAAGTTGGACACTAGAGGGAACCAAAAAGAATTAAATATTATAATTAATATTTAACTAATATAGAATGGAGCAAAGTATTCTAACTTTGGAAGAATTCAAGGATATTTGGGAGCGATGCACTCAGAAATTACTTTTAACATTAGCTGCCATTGTTAAAAATGGATTTAAAAGCTATGATAGAAGAGAACAAGATTGATAATGAGGTTGTTTTGAATATGGAATTAAAAATGACACCTTACAAGAATAAAATGGAAAAAGGTGTACACTAGAAGAGAATATACATAGCTCAGGGTTGAACTATGGAGTCCTCGGTGTTCTCTGAATTTGGTTGTCTGCTTGCAGACATTTCATAATCCAATTAGGTAACGTCTTCAGTACTAGGAAGTATGGGGTTTTCTCCTTGTTTATATGCAGTAGCTTACTCTGCCAGTATTGGTGGGATTTGGTTTTTTGGCACACATGCCTCAAAATAACATGGTGCAGAGGAGGTCATAGGATAGAGCAGGTTTATTATGCTTTAAGAAGAAGACTAAATCTAGATTTATAAAGAGCCTGCAAAAGACCTGAAAAGCACCAGTCAGGTCTTATGGAATAAGATGCCTTTAAGAAATCCAAATGTTCACTGTCTCTTCAACCCAAGTCAAACTGGCTAAGGAGGGCAGTGCCCAGTAAGTAGAAAGGAAGAGGTATGTTCACACCAACCTCAAGTAACCAATAGTATCTGGCCAGAACCATCAACTGCAATCAACTGCATTATCAGTGATACACACTAGTGAACAGGCAAACATTGTTGTAAATTTGGAACAACTAAGGATCAGGGGTAAATTGCTGCCGGTTTGGACCGGTTCACTCGAACTGGTAGCAGTAATTGCTCACCAAATGGGTCCTCCAGCAGGAAATACGTTCTCTGGCAATAAAATGGCTGAAAATGAACCTTCTGCACATATGCAAAGCCTATTTCTTACCCAGCAAAACGCGCACTTCTGACACGACCCGAACTGGTAGAGAAGGTAAGAGGAACCCACCCCTGCTAAGGATGATTTTAAATTGCCTCAGCCATCAGTTGGGGATGAGAGAAAGCCAAATAAAGTAGCTATTATGACCATTTTAATATAATCCCTTTTCGCATAGCAATAAAATATTTTTAAAAATCAGCATGTACCCATAAAGGAGAACTTCCATTTAATAGACAATGTCCACCTGAATTATGACAGGAAATAGAATGTATACCCAAGTGTTAGACAATCTGTTGGCTATCGCCATTTTAAATACCTTAAGACAGCAATTTGGTTGCATTTCAAGAAATATAAGACTTCCAAAGATCCTTCTGAGCAGCCCAATTTATAACAATAACTTCCTTGTCTCCTTCATACATTATCATTTTTATTCAATATATTTAATGGGAACCAATTATTCATTCAATTAATATTTTCAACACAGTGTCTGTAGATACATTATCCTGAAGCTTTGTAATGACATTCTGTGACTTCCAAGTCTGGCATTTAAAGATAATTCCATTAATCTATGTCAAGATGTTCTATTATCCATATACCCCATCTTTGTAAGGATATAAATTTACATACCATTCTCCCTGGATTTCTGGATGAAGGCTTCTACTCCACTTTCACCATAGCTCCCTTCAGAAGCTAAAGTTGAAACATAATTCCACTTGAATGCTTTAACAATGTCTACCATAGCCTGGGCTTGGTAAGTATCAGAGGGGACAACGCGGGAAAAGAAGTCATATCTACTGTTGTCACTCAGGTCAGGGGCTGTAGAAGCATAGCTTATCTGAGGAATCTGCGAAAATAAAAGGAGAAATCACAACATTAAACAGTAGAACAAGACTTAGATATTTTAAGAAGAGGTTGGATAACCATTTGTCTGAAGTGGTGTAGGGCTTCCTGCCTTGGCAGGGGGTTGGACTAGAAGACCTCCAAGGTCTCTTCCAACTCTGTTATTCTATTCTATTCTGTTCTATTCTATATACCGCTTCAATCTGAGCAGTGTGGTGGCCTAGAGATGAAGTCTCACCTCACAGTCTGGAGGCTGTGAGTTCGACCCTAGATAGCAGCAGATATTTCTGTCCCTGGGTGCAGTCGCCTTGTCTCCAACCCAATGCAAGGAATTGTAGAACCATCTGAAGTTCAATTTATTGAACCTCAGATGGTTTACAATTCAGTATGCACAATACACAAGAATAATATAGTATTGTATAAAATATGAAACATAATTCTTCAAGTACCGTACATGCCTAAGATTGCAGCCTACATATCAAGCCACTCAGCTACTTATCTCATATTTATAATAATTTGTGCTGTTGTATTATTCCCCTCCTCATTACTTCCTGGACTGAATGTTGTTGATCAAGGAAGTGCTGGAAAAGAAGATTCTTTTTGCAATAATAACAATAACAATAATAATAATACACACCCAGCCCAATTTCCCCCCGAAGATACAGTGAAATAACTGCTTTCCACATCCAATTTTACATTCTCTAAAACTCAAAAAAGTTATTTCTCAGATTTTTGCCCTCTCTAACCATGATCATAATTGGCAAATATGTATTTATTGTGATTGTTTAAGGAAATTTTAATCTGTGAGCTCTGTAAGCACACATCACTTAGATTAAATCAGTTTCAAGGTAAGTGGGATTGTAGTTTTAAAATTATCCACAAAATTAAGGTGTTTATGGTTCTGGAGTACCTACAACACTTGTACGGGTTTACAGATTTTAACACCAAGTTTTGATTTAAGACATGAAACATTCATTCTTACTAAACAAAAGCTTTAAATAAAAATGTAACTGTTTGTAACTGTTTTCACTGCCAGCAAGTTCAACATTTTTTCCTCTGTACAGGTGGATAAAGGATTGATCATCTACGAGCATTCAGACAAACAATCAGTTGATTGGAGCACACAAGATTATTTTACATTTACGGTCTCTTCTCCCCCAGCTGCTCTGGGACCGCAGGTGTTCCATATTAATATATCCTATGAAATTAGAGCACATAATCAAAGCAGTCAGCTACTTGCCAACACAGGTAAGTTATGTATTATCTGATCATTTTTGCAGAAACTCAAGGTAGGAGAAATCTTCTCTGCACAAACTTCATGGAATTAGCTCAAAATTGTATACTTTGGAGAAACCTTGTCAACATTATAGACAACTTCCATATTTTGGTCAGATAAAAGATATATAATTTGTACTTTCTGTGTTCTTTTTACTGGATGTTATATTAAAAAGAGCTATAGAAATTGAATATGATGCAGAATAAACATCAAAGTAATAGATGGCCTACTGATTCAATTTCTAAACAGAAAGACATGCATGTTAATAATAATGGTACTATCCTTCCACTAGGCCAAATAGGGTAAAACATTGACTTGTGCTAAAGCACAGACTGTACATGGGAGACTAGGAGGATAATAAACCCAGTTTGTCTACCCATCTTCTAAGATGATAAGGAGTTATTCTCTTATATCTCCAAAGTGTTCATCCTTAACCGCAACTTTAATTCTGTCTCAAAGGCTAAGAAGAGGGCTCACATTTTTGTGCATATCCTCTTCAACTGATTTCCCCCCAGCATGAATTAAACCACCTGGAAGAGTTAGAAACGATAATCTGGAAAGTATTAGTTTAGACAAGTATTGTAAATCTGTATCTGAAATCAGACCTCAATGGATGACATCCCTGTTTCATTGTGCATGGCAGAGTTTGAAACAAAACATGTAGATTTTACAGTGATCTATAATCCTTATAATAAAATTGATGGACAGGTCAAAAAGGTTAATAGTATTTTCTTTGAAGAGTTATGGATTATCATTGGAGACAGATTGAGAGAGAGACTCTACCCATACAGTCACCAGCAATGAACTCAACTCAATGGCACTTAAATAATGCTAGTCTTTATAATTGTACATAAGGGAACTGTAAAACATTTGCTGAGTTATGTTTTTAATGTTTTTTTTCTATACTATATCTAAAAGAAAAGAAAGAATAAAATGCAATTCCCCAAAGATATAAACAATTTGATCTGTTTCACTTGAATTCCATTTATATACCACATATGCTTCTTTCTTATTTTTTTTAAACAATATTTCTAGACTTCCCTATCATTCAGATTCTGGGCAGGATACATTAATTGAAAATGGAATTTATTTTATAAAAGTAAAATAATAATATACTCAACTTTGATGGTCACTTAAACGAAGCTTCAGCCCAGAAGCTTGCTGGAACTGGCTTCCTTGAGATTTCTCAAATCTTTTTGATTAATGTTTCTGAACTATTTTGGTAAAGGGAGTTTGTTTGTGTTTTCTGCTTTAGCTTCCCTCACTGTATAAGTTTTATTACCAGGCTAGAGAACATGTACTTTCTTCAATATGTCCCTTACTATCAAAACTAAATGGTCTGTAGCTTATGAGATAACTTAAAGGCATGGCATTCTGATTAGAAAGCTACTATGCCATTTATAAAAATATTAAATATTGTGAGAGGCAATATACCATTTGGCTCAATCCCTTTGGAGATTGGGATCTGATTGAATAGTATGCATAGATGTTCCATCCAAATTGATTTGAGGTACTTTTCATGCAATATACTAATTAATTAATAACAACAACCTGTTGAGGACTACCTGCTTTTTTTCCATAGCTTTTTTAATGGACAGAATTCAAATTGATTTAACTCCACAAATAATTATGCAAATTGCCTCTTGCAGGCTACTTAATCAGAAAGGGATTGATATATTCTTGAGCTCCGACATTCCACTGCCAAAACACTTATTCCCCCAATACTGTTTTTTTTCTAAAGAGGTTCCTTAGATAGTTTAATTTGCAGTATTTGGCAACTCAATACAGTGTGGAGGCCAGTTTTCTCATCTTTCAGTTATTTCCAACCCTATGGGATACAGTATTGAAAAGAAATTTATGTTAAAAGAATTCAGAACACTGTCCATCTATGATGAGGATAACTCTCTCAAAAGTAAATGGAATGTAGCCAAATTTGGTACAAGGCAAAAAGCTGGAAAAGAAAGAGTGAGACTGAAAATGGGTTGGACCCTGCGGAGGAATTTGCAGAAAACAAACCAACCCTAGGGACAAAATTCCCAAGACATTTTATGGGAGGGGCTGGAGAGTTACAGCTCAGAAGGATGGTGACTCTTCTATTCTAAATGTCCCTCTTCCTCTTCTCCTTCTCATTTACTTAACCCAAATTAGAGCTCTTATTAAGAATTCCTGAAGCCATGTCCTGCATGCATTCCCTACCTTGTTTGTAGAATGGAACTACGATAGCTTATTCCTGTCTCCTGGAATGTGCATTACCTGGTCTGCATGGGTGAAAAAGATTGCCAGTTGTGGAGCCAACCCAGCTTTGTATATTTTAAATAGTCCAGCTGGCACTGAAATGCCACCATTTGCATTCCCATTTTCATTTACCTAATTTGCTTTTCTACTGCAATGGGAAGGAAAAGGGCTGCTTTAATTGTAAGATCTCTCTACCTATCAGAAGACTGTCTTTGCATGTGTTCCTTTCATATGTGATTCCTCTGAGCAACTTTTTTCTTCTTCTATTCAAATGGTAATTTCCCAACATTTGTCAGAACTACGGTAATTCTGCTCTTACTCAGAAAAAAATTGCTTTGTAATATTTTCTGTCCACTGGAATTACTCACAAGTAACCAGTGGATGGCCCTGCCCTTAGAATTCCAGTTGGATTGCTTGATGTCTCAAACACAATATTATGTTTAAGATTCATGCTCCACATTTTCTATTGAAAGGGTATTATTTTCTTTTGCAGGTGCTGTTGTCCAGGAAGGTGGCAAAGTTTTAATTGACAAAACTAAGCTGGATGGCTCAAACCTACTCTCTAAATTACCCCAGGCACAGCGTTCTTCATTTGAAGTGTGGTATGAAGTCATAGCATTGCCTCAACGTGGCAGAATTGTTGTGGGAGAACGAAATATTACTAGAGACAAGCCCCATTTCTCCCAGTATATCATTAACAAATTTGGAATTACCTATGTTCACGATGACTCCGAAACATTCACCGATCACTTTATCTTTGCTGTGTGGCTAAATGAGAAAAGCAAGTCTACCGTAAAACCCAATATTGATGTTTTAGAAGAGGCATTTAATATTACTGTTGTACCAGTGAATGACCACGTTCCAAAACTAAAGTCAAAACTGCTATGTTTGAATGTTTTGCAAGGAGATCGAACAGTTCTAGCACAAGATAACCTAAATGTTGAAGATTTGGATAATTCACCAGAAGAGATTAAATATACCATTATAACTGATCCCCAAAATGGACATTTAGCACTGTGGGCTCGTTTGAATGAGTCTATCAAAAATTTTACGCAAGCTGATATTAATGATGGTAGTGTTTGGTTTATACAAGATGGAAGCTCCTTCTCAGGGGTTTTCTATTTTAGTGTGACCGATGGGCAGCACCGTCCACAGTATAAACTCTTTCAGCTTGATGTGATACCGGTGTCCATCACATTGGTTAACTTAACAGAAGCGGTTCTTCTCCAGGGACAGGACAGAGTTGCTATTACAAATGTCCACCTTTCAGCCACAACAAATGGGAAGAACCCTGAAATCAGGTTTGAAATCACAAAGCCTTTTAGATATGGGAACCTTCTGATTGAGAATGAACGGGTGACTACATTTCACCAAAGCGATTTATATGGAGCAAGACTGCTGTACTGCATGGCAGACTTCACTGCTTTTGGTGATACTTTAGAATTTGCAGTATTCACATCAGACAGTAATCTAACAGGACAAGTTCTGAAGATCTTAGTACAACCTCTTCTGCAAATGGCCCTAAATGTGACCATTCCCAACAGGATGTCTTACCAGCTCAATGCAAGTTATTTGGATGCTACACAGTTAGCCAACCTGACAAAAAGCAACCCCCAGTTTGAAGTCATAATGTCACCAGTTTATGGAAGTCTTTCAAAGAGGTCGCTGAGTAACGCTGAAAGCAAGAACTTGGTTTTCTTCACAAAAATCGACATTGACATGGGTGTCATTTTCCTTGAAGCCAGTGCTAATATGACAAATACTGATGTATTAAATGATTCCTTTTCCTTTATACTTAGAGCAGACAATGTTCAGCCTGCCATTGGTGAGTTCCACTTTGTCATAGTGCGACAGGATCCTTCACCGGTTCAGGTGTTTACTCCAGAAGTGCCCTTTTTAACTACTGCTGACATTTTAGGAACTTACATTACAGAAAATGAACATCTGTTTATTCCAAAGAGTGGTACACACACAGATGTACCAGCACAGACTTACAGGCCTGACCAAAACCATTGGGAGCATCAGAAAGATAGACAGTATGATGAAGATAGTACTGTTTGGCCTGTGACCACAATAAAACAACAGTCTGAAAGCACCTGGCTTCAGACATTGGGGAGCAGGAACTGGTTGATCATCATCATACCCCTTTCTTCTGTGACTGCTTTATTCATTATAATTGCCATTGTTCTTTGTATCTTCCTAATGTGCCATAGATCAAAGAAGGCAAAACCTCTTATTTTAGAACAGCCACCAGTAATTATCAACAGTTCAAGCTTTTCTGCAGAGAGGAGCTTAACAATACCTACTGTCACAGTGACACCTCTCTTAAAAAGCACGGACAAAACATCCGTTTTACCATTCATGTCCCTCCAGCGGGAAGAGTCTCATCCAATGCCAGCTGCACCAGATCCAGCTGTAAGTCTTCTGCAAAGCACCTGGTCCAACCTTGACCCAGAAATTATTCAGCACTGTCGAAAAACCCACCCAACATTGAAATGCAATCAATACTGGGTATAATATACCATTGAAATCAGTAAATAATGCTCAACCTTGTACTGGGCCTATATACTTCTTTAGTTGTTGTATAATTAATTAATTATCCAAAAATCAATCCACTTTTGAAATCTTGCCAAGAAAACTTCAGGGACTTGTCCAGTTAGTTGCCATGAATCAACTCCTGATTTGGAGACAGAAAAAAAGGAGAGAGGAGAGGAGAGGAAAGGAAAGGACGATAGTAAACCTCATAGTGTCACAATCAAATAATCTGGGTCCAATTATGTAGAAGTAAGAGAAGTGAATGAAATATACATCAGGTGCCCAATTAGGTGCTGCTTGTGGACTTCTGTAAAGTTGTTGGCAAATTGAAAGTTTTAATGTGATAGAATGCTAAAATTAATGGTAAATTTGAGCCACGGTGGCATAGTGATTAGAATGCAGTATTGTAGGCTAACTCTGCCCACTGTCAAGAGTTCAATCATGATCAGCTCAGCCTTCCATCTTTCCGAGGTCAATAAAATGAAGAGCCAGATTGTTGAGGGCAATGTGCTGACTCTGTAAACCACTTAGAGAGTGTTGTAAAGCACTATGAAGCGATATATAAGTCTAAGTGCTATTGCTGTTAATCACTATGCCACTGGAGATTAATACTGAAAGGTAGTTATAAAAAGACAGAAAGTTGTAGAGAGAAGAGTTCCATATGACTAGGGGAACTTGTTTTATTTATTTTGTTTTTGCAACTGGAATGCTCTTGATCAAATTTTATTTAAATCATAAATAAAAGGTAGGTAGAAAACAACACTAGCATTGCACATACTCAAATGTATTCATATTCTATATGGTTGGAAATCAGTAAACTTAAAACATGAAATATTTCGATTCTGTTGGTTCAAAACACACAATTCTATTTTGTACAGAATTTCTATATGGAAATACCATTATATATTTAGGAATTTAAATCATAATAAGGATTTTCTATAAAGCAGAAAGTCAGTTAAGGTTACAGTCTGGGGTATAACATAGGGACAGAAGAACAGAAGCAGTTCCCTGCTGGGTCAGACTTCTAGTCCATTTAGTCCAGCAGACTGTTCTTATAGTGGCCAACCAATTGCATGAGGAAGGTCACTTGTCTTCTAATAGATGGCCTTCAGAGGCAGCCCCACTGCCATCAAAGCTAATAGCCATTGTTCTCCATAATTTCCATAAATTGGCAAAATCCTTTTTTTTTAAATTTGACCTAACTGGTAGTCAGCACCATGTCTCATGGTTTGCTTGCATGTTTTAAACCTCGATTTTTATTTGGTGATTAATAGCTCAAAACTCTATTTTTACTGTTTTTATTAGTTCTTTTAAAAAGTAAAATTTAATACCAGTAGTGTATGTTCTCTCACATTCTGAGTCTGTTTTTTTAATGTTCTTTTTCTCAGACAAAGGGCAGGCTTCTAATTTTACCAGGTCCTTTGGACCCTTCTATAATTTGAAGGTAAATGTTAAGGCAAGCTTCTGCTACTTTGACTTGTATTTAACTGTAAACAAAAAATCCCTCTGTAGTCTATTGAGTAATTGATATTGATTGCAATGCTCTTGGTAACATGAACATTAATGCTGTGTTTGCTAAAAACATAATGTTAATGTGAACATTAATTTATTTTCTTATTTATACTTCTTAACCATAAAAATTGATTGTATATTTTTTTCTGTAAGTTTTTAAAATGTGTTCAACTCATCCTCATGGCAAATATGTGTGGCTGCCAGCCAGTCTTCCAAATTATCTTATGGTTTTGTGTAGGAAATCATATTTTCTTGTATATTACAATGCCAGTGCCAGAAATTCTTACTGGGTTGCACAAATAGTTGCTTAAAAATTAGCAGATGGTATAGTAGAGCCTCAGCAGAAATTCTGTCTTTTAACATTTATCACTGTTTTTCAAGAAAGAATGTTAAGAAACATTGTGCTGTGACATACAGAAGTGTCTAATCAAAAATGTCGTTGCCTTTGTATAGGGGGCTATTTGGAGATCACCATAGTAATGGTGGGATGATTCTTTTAGATATTTACATATTTTGTATTGAAAATACCATAATTTACTTTAACATCAAATTCAACACAGTTTCTTAAAAGGAAAACCTGTGATCTGTACAGTAGTAAATATGTCAGGGCTCCCATTCTTATTCCTTAAATTATTTTGTAAACTGAATTTGGAGAGCTTCTCAAATAGAGGACTCACAAGAGGACCCAAGAGAAAGAAAACAGATCATAAAATTATACATGATTCACTTAACAACCACTTTGCTTAGTAATGGAAGTTCTGGTCCCAATTTTGGCCATAGACATGTGCCTGGTACTAGTCCAATCTATAGAAACATAACTTCTCATAACAAAACACCAGAATGTGTAAAAAGGCAGAGAGGTTTTGGATACCCAATTGTTTTGCCAATTGAAGCTCTGAGTTCAAAGATTAAGAGAGATTTACAATTGAAAAATCATTGTCCAAAGATGCAGGAATCTCAATCCTTGCATTAGAGATTTTACAAAGAAGAGCCCCGGGGAAAAAAATGTGGAGAACAACTCTGGGCTGTGAAATGACAGCAATTTACTCTGGGATGTTGGGACAATCTAACAAAAGTTAAGCACAATTGGATTCCATTGATTTCAAGAGGGCAACATGAAATAGTTGAGAAGAATGGAAAGACAAAATTGCTTTACTTTGAGTGCATACTGTAAGCTCCTTCCCTTTCATAACCTGGCATGGGAAATGGCTGTGATAACATTTTTAAAGCAAATTATATACCTGGAAAATATTGGTAATCGTTTAAAAAAAAGTCTTTCTGTAATGAACAACTTGAATTTGATTCTGTTGTAAATAAAATCTAAAAGTTTTATATTTTTAAGATTGCATATTCTGAATTCAGATTGTTCACTCATGCACATGTAGTTTTAGTTATCTTTTGTATAAAGGGAGAAACATTTGTATTATTGGGCCAATAAGTACTTTGAACCAATTACGGTTATATCCATAGCTCATAAGTATCGTTTTTCATGTTTGTGAAGACTGTTAATTCATGTTTGCATTTTATTCCTTAATCAGTGAAGAATAATAAGTTTACATTGGATTGTCCTCTTAGATACCAGTAAATTCTAAAATACAATTAAAGATCACTTCTATGTGTGCCATGCACCAGTAAATTCAAAACATTAAGCTTCCTTTGAGGAAATATATTCTGTTGAATTCAGTGGCTTGTATGTATAAGTACATTTGCATTGGATTGGACTGCAAATCAAAGTTTGGGTTTGTAGCAGGCATGATATTCAGCTGGTTCTAACCAGTTCTTGTGGACCGGTAGCGGAAATTGCCTGGTTTGGAGAACCAGTAATTATTACCTCTGCTGGCTCCGCTCCGTCCACCCCGCCCCTTCCAGGAGTCCCCATATGTTTTGGCTCCTGGGAGGCTTCAGGGAGGCCTGCTAGGCCCAAAACAGGGCGCGGGCTGTGTGTGTGCCTAGCAAGCCTCCCTGCAGCCCCCGGAAGAAAAAATGGGCTGTGGGGGAGGGGGGCTTGAAGGGAGAAAGAAAGAAATCTTCACTGTTTGGGGATCCCCAAGTGTACTGAGCTTGAGTTGAGAGTTTATTGAAAGTGCAGCTAGCTATCCTTGCTCAGGCTGAGTTAATCAATAGTGGAGCTCTAAGAATGCCAGATGATCAATGGGCATGTTCTCAGTTTCAAAAGGTCTGGCTTTTCTTCCTCCTGTCAAAGACTCTCTGGGTTCATCACAGGAAGGGAGTAAGAAAAGGAAGGAAGGAAGGAAGAAAAAAGAAGAAGAAAGAAAGAGAAAAAAAGAAAAGAAAAGAAAGGGAGGAAAGGAAGAAAGAGGGAAGGGAAAGCTAATGAGATATGGAGGGAGGGAGGGAGAGAAAAAGGAGAGGAAGAAAGGACCACAATTCTGGCACTAAACCCAGCTTTAGAAGATGCTTTAAAACAGCATAGCAATCCAGGGTTGGAAGGGACCTCAGAGGTCATCTAGTCCAACCCCCTGCTCCAGCAGGAGACCTTATCTCATCTTGGTTATTTTGGTGTCTCAACACAGAGGAGAAATTTCCCAGAAATCCCCAGGCATTGCCAACCATTTCCCCCCTGGTAAAAAAAACAACAACCTAGAGCAAAAACCTCATGCAGTATTAAAAAAGAAGAATAGGAGGCTGCTGTGAATTGTTTAATGGACTGCTAAATTGGCAAAATGGACGGCTAAATTGGCCACGCTTGCCCAGTCACATGACCATATAGCCACGCCCACCGAGCCATGCCCACAGAACCGGTAGTAAAAAAAATTGAATCCCGCTACAAACCATCCCTGGTTTGTAGTGGTTAAGGTGTTGATCTAGAAACCAGGACAGTTCTAATCTTGCCTTAGGTAGAAAAACTCTTTCTTATCCCAACCCATCTCACGGGGTTGTTATTGTGGGGGAATAGGAGGAGGAAGGAGTATTAGATATGTTTGCTATCTGGAATTACTTGTAAAATAATAAAGGAGAGATTTTAAAATATCTTTAAAAGGTGTAGTAGCTTTGCATCTGAAAATGCATAATTTTTCCTTGAATGTTTCACCAGTATTCCTAATTTTTCTTAATTGAAATCTAGTCAATTCATAAGTATAAACATAATAGAACTAGTCCATACAAAGACAATAGATTTATCAAAGCACATTTCAGGATGAAAATGAAATGTACAGTTCTTGCACAACTGCTAAGATAGTTCAGTTACATCACCGAGCTTATTTCATTGTTCTCTGTGGAATCCTTGGCTATAAAATGATTTGTGAGGAATGTTTTGCGGTGAAAGCTTTTTTTCCTTTTGTATTATTCATTTTCCCATTTCGTGAACTTCTTCCTTGTTCTTTTGTACTGCATTTCACTATACTCTAGCTACTTGGGGTAAAAAATAGCAACTGCTTATTAAGCTGTTTGCTCCTAAGTTGAAAGGTTTAAATGAGTGTTATTTCCTTGACTTCACACTGAAAGATTTAAGTCTCATGCAAATCAGGAAGAAAGGAGATGTGACTGTTTTTAGTATTGGAGTACAGCTTAATATTTTCAAGAGATTTATAAAAGAAACACAGCACTAAAAGAAATGTACAGAATTATGTACTTAAGTATTCATCATTTATACTACACCTGAGGTAGTCTTCACTGTATGACTACAGTTGGGACCAGAATTTTCATTCCAAGTTATCGTTGTCGTAAGTCAAATCAGAATAAATTTTATAATAACTTTTATGGTGGTCGTTACACAGTCATTAAGCAAATTCAGCTTCCCCCATGGAAGTTTTTTGTTGGAAATGACAAAAGAAAGGTTGCAAAGCATGGTCATGTGAATACAGGATGCTGCAACCTGACATAAATATGAATTAATTGTCAAGAGCCAGAATTGCAATCATGTGACCACAAGGTGGTGCAAATGGTTGTTTGATATGACTGCAGGAGTGGTGCAACTGTTAAGTGCCAGCAGAGGTCATGTGTCATTTTTTCTGAAGCCATTGTAACTTTGAGCCATTGTTAATCAAACAGTAGTAAGTTCAGGACAACCTGTACTCTAAAGTGCTTTGCATATATTTTAAGTCTGCATCCACTTAGATTTATATATTTCATAAATATGTAATTACTGCATAAAACAATGCAGTCATGATTGCTGGACTTCCTGTTGGAGAAGGAGTGGCAAAACCTGGAGGCGGAATCAAAAAAGGAATCAGTCTAGAATCAGTCACAAACGGACCAAGTCAAATTCCTCTTGAATTCCATTGAATCTTATCTAATGCCAAGATAGTGCTGACCATTTGTTGAGTAGGTTACTGTGCATAGGTATGATTAGTAATACATCATTTAACTGGAACTTCACATGACCTTTCACACCTGACACTTCCACATCATAATCTCCACAGAATATGATATCAAATTGGAGAGGGAAAAATAAATATTCCTTTGAATTGAACTCTGGTATATGTCCATAGGTACATGTATACATGTTTGGATTACTGCAATGCACTCTACATGGGGCTGCCCTTCAAAACCATCTTCAAGGTCTTCAACTGATTCAAAAAGCAGCAGAGTATTCAGTAATCGGGGCTTCTAGTTTTGCCCATGTAACACCATTATGCTATCGCTGCTTTTCAGTTTATTTCTAGGTGCAATTCAAGGTTCTAGTCATCACCTTTCACCTTTAAAGATCTATATAGCACAGGGTCAGGTAATCTGTGTGACTTCCTTTCCCTAAGGACATCTAACTGTCCTATCGGGTCAGATAGGAGCTGGTAGGACAAGTAAATGTCCTAGATCAGTGATGACTAACCTTTTTGGCATTGCGTGCCAAAAATGTGGGAAGCGTGTCGTGCGCACGCATGCCCACATCCATAATGCAATGCCCTCTCCTATGGATGCACGCACAACCATCACTCTACGTTGCCCCCCCCCCCACGAATGCACGCAGGCCTCACTCTGGATGGCCCATTGGGCTGTTTTTCACCCTCCCCAGGCTTCAGGAATTCTGGTAGGCCTGTTGGATCTGTTTCTCGCCATCCACAGGCTTTGGAGGCTTTCCTGAAGCCTGGGGAAGGCGAAAACAGACTGCCCCATTTTCTGGAAGGGCGAAAATCAGCTAGTCAGCGCACACGTGCGCTGGAGCTTAAATAGGGCAACACTTCGTGTGTCCTCAAATATGGCTTTGCGTGTCACAGGTTCGCCATCATGGTCCTAGATCCTTCCCTTAAATATTGCCATTTGATGAGATCTAGAAAGCAAGTCTTTTTTGTGACTGCTCCTATCCTATGGATCATCTCCTGAGGTTCAGCAGGCCTCTGCCCTCCTAGCCTTCCATAAAACTTTGAACACCTGGCTTTTCCTCCAAATGCTGGGATAAGATTGGATAATTGCAAATTAGGGTTTGGAGTTAGCGCCAGGCCTTGGTTGTTTTTAATGTTTTGATCTGTTCAGTTTTAGTTTAAAATATGATTTTATATATTTTTAACTTGACTGGGAGCTGTCCAGAGTTGATTAGAAGCTATTTGTTTTAAATAAATAAGTAAATAAATATGTAGACTTCATGGCAACAATACTGAAGCAATCTCAAATTGCTTTTTGGGGGGATTTTTAAATTTATTTCTTAATCCAGTCTACAGCATGGGTAATTCCTGGTGGTCTCCTTTCCAAAAAATAAATCTTAGCTTT
>JANHFT010009998.1:124842-136609 GCA_032467955.1 Pseudoxenodon macrops | reverse complement strand
CAACCGTTCTTCATATGTTTTAGCCTCCAGTCCCCTAATCATGTTTGTTGCTCTTCTCTGCACTCTTTCTAGAGTCTTTTATTTTTTTAATTACACAGCTAACATGCTTGTCACATATTTTGTTGGTATAAATTCCAACCTCTTGATTTCTAAGGTCATGACTGCAGTGAACTATCAGCTCTGTAGCTAAGAAGTTTGTAGATAGCCAATCCACAAATTCCCTTGAGTTTCAGTGGGCTTATTTGGCAGCGGTAGCCACGGCAATGCTCCCATCACAACCGGTTAATCCAGACTGTGGTTTAGAGCTGACAATTTAATTTTCTAAAATCTCTCCAAATTCCCATTCGACACTATTGTGGGAAGCAAACATAGTTCTCGATTCCTAAACGATGGAGAATTACAAAAGTTGATCCCGATGGAATTAGCCAGCACTGATTTGAATATAATTAAAATATGTAAAGAGCATTTGAGGACAGGAGTGATGCCATGTATCTTGATGTATTGTCTGGCTGTTGTCCAAAAATGCCACTGGCTGATGTTGAACTTGTTAGAGAGATGCCTGTAAAACAGCAAGTCCTCAGGATCAAAGTTTACTGTAGGCGCAAAAGAAAACAGGAGTTATAATTTCAGTTCCAAGGATCAACAGGCACTATGGATTTTTTAATATATATTTCTTAGTCCTGGATAGCTATACTTTTTATTATTTGATAAGCTACAGAATAAAACATCCTGGTAAGATTGCCAACATTTTTCATACTAAATTCCTGCTTGCTGCTTATATTAATGAGTTGTAGCAGTGTTATGAAAATCCTTTGTCAATTGGCCTGCTTTCTAAAATATATAAACACATTTATTAATAATTCACTGCATAACTGAATTGTGTTCTTTTTGGTCAAATTTTAGAAATTTCTCACAGCCAACGTAGCTGAAGCTATAACTGAGGGGTCGGTGGTCTCTGAACTTGATTCTTTTCTTGCAGTTGTTTCATTACCCAAACTAAGCAACATCATCAGTACTAGTAAGGAGTAGGGTTTATATTCTAGCAGCGTGCTATAATTCATAAACACATTGTCTCAATTATCTCAATGCTAAAACAAAGTCAGAGGCATTTATTTTTATATTTTCTTGGTGTATTATTGGGGCCTGTCAGCCGCCAGCCCCTCCAGCAGCCAAATCAGATGAGGAGGTGGTGAGGGAATCATGGCCTGCATCAAGGCAACCTGAGAGCTCTGAGGGGGAAGAGGGAATGGAGCTGTCAAAGATAGAGACAGAGGTAGCGCCTGGGCCATCCATCAGCCCTCAGATGGAGAGTCAATAGCCCCTAGATCTGGAGGTGGCTGATGAGGAAGAGGAGGAATAGCTGGGTCCAGTGCCTGACGCGCAGATGTGCAGAAGGCAGAGGAGAGGAGAGCAGTGGAAATCTATGGGCCGATCCTTGGGACGGAAGAGCCACCGCTGCTAGAGAAGCCACACCTGAGCTCTAGGGATAAAAGGCAGGGGACAGAAATGAACAGGTGTGGCAGACAACTATTAATCTCCCTGCTGGACAGACTTGTTAGCCTGCTGTGTGTGTGTGTGAGAGAGAGACTTTTTGCCAGGGCTGCTGGCGCTCCTAATAAAGGAATCATTGATTTAATTACAGAGGGTTTGTCGTGTTTGGGAGCCGGGTCAGAACGTGTATAATTTTTGTCATTTAATTTGTTTTGTTATTCCCTTTCCCCTTTCCCTTTATGTTAGCTTGTGTTTTGTTGCTTGATGTTGAAATTTAATAAAGAGACTATTAAAAATAAGAATCTCAGGAAACTGACTAATAATAAGAATACTTTGCTATGAGTTAAGCGCTTTTAAAAAAATAGTATTACTATTACTGACTCAACTAACTGGAACAGGTGGAAAGTTCTTCCAAGCTTATGATAATAAAAATATTTGCTTTTAAAAATAAGTTAATTTGAGAGTATGTACCTGCACATGTAGCACTTGCCGACTGGCCAAAATGGAAGCACATGGAAGGAACAGGAGGAACAGATAATGATCACAGAAGAAACCAAAACTGTGATACTGAGACAAACCTTACTAGTCACAGTGGGATTTAGGCTTCTGGCTACTAGATCAGTTTGGTCTACTGGTTAAGGCATTGGCTAGAAACCAGGAGACTGAATTCTACTCCCACTGTCGGGGGCGCCTGTGGTGGCCCGAGTGCTCTGCCAGCGAAAATGGGCTCCCGAGCTCCATTTTCAGCTGCTACGGCCTTCTGCAACCCTCTGCCAGTGAAAACGGAACTCGGGAGGGCCACCTCCCATTTTCACTGGCAGAGGCACATGGGCCTGTTCTTTGCTGTTTCTGAGGCAGGTCAGTGGGTCAGATCTAAGCACCCTGCAGGCCAGCTCCGTGATGTCACCAGCGGCTTACTACCTACCCTATAGAACCGTTCCGAACCAGTAGGAACCCACTTCTGCTTGAAATAGAAGAGGGATGGCCACTTAGATATTTTTGCCAAGGGCTGATTCAAACATTAATCTCTGATGTGGTTATCTTAGCCAGCAGTTGTTGAAAGGCGGCATCAGATCCATATCTTGGTTGCCTAAGATTTCTTCAGGTTAATTAGAAAATTCCCTATATAAGGGCTATCAAACTGGCAGGCCGTAGGCAGGATGTGTCACAAGCAGGCCACACACACTTATTCTGCAAAGGGAAAAAATGTTGTGAAACATCATGTGATGGCAACGTGACGCTGCAAGTTTGATATCCGTGCCCTATACCATCTCTACCACTGAAAGAGTAAACTGTTAGTAAGCTTGCTTTCATACACAGAAGGAAATGCCTGCCTTGGGCATTAAAATGTCCTTCATTGACTATTTTTGACATGACAAAGTTGTTTCTCAACCTCGGCAGTATGAAGGTATGTGAAATTCAACACCCAGAATTCCCTAGGCAACATGAGTTGAAGTTTGCAGATCTTCAAGTCGCCGAGGTTGAGAAACACTGTCCTATAGTATCATTCTAGCAAAGATGTCTGCAGAGTCAATATGGAGGTGATAAAAGGTCATTAAAAACAGGAGAAATGTGAACCACAGCTTTGTGGCTATTATATTGAGGTTTTTTTGGGGGGGACAATGTTCTGTAGTTATCTCTGATCTCTAGTCTTGCTGATAGAGTTTGATGCGACTTGTGATCCAAAATATCTAATGGGTCCAAGTTGGGGATACAGGGACAGGATAGGTCATTAATCTGTTGGATCCAACATGGGCCTTTTCTGTTGTCTTCCACCTTTTCTGCAGAAACCTTTGGATCCTGTCTGTAACAGAGCCCAAGTAAAACTAGCAAGCTGCAGATTTTTTTCATTCAAGTTGGCAGAACCAGGAAGAAATATTTGAAGTTTTGCCACATTTCATTGACATTTAAATTAAACAGCTTGGGAAAACAACATAAAACATTGTTGCAGAATTAAAAATATCTTACCCTTTCTAAAAAAGAGTTTTACAAGGACAGGGTATTGGACAACAAATTGCAAAAAATGTGAACAACAAATTGCTCATAGGATCCTCCAATTATTCTTTCCTTTTGGATAACATGCTTTGGAAACATGTGTTACACTAGGTATCTTCCAGAGAGTTGCATGATTGACTAGAATTTATTGAATTTGTTTCTAGCAGAAAGCTGCCCTTTTCTTTTGAAATATCCTGCAAGATTCCTCTTTATGGCACAACACTGATAATCTGAACCATATGCCTCTTTTAAAATGGTCGGGGCTGCAAAAGCTAGTTGGTTTGGGGCATATTTTAGTCAATCAATTAATGCAAAGTGCAAAACAAAATGTGAATGCCTCATCAAAGGCTCCAGAAATTCAGCTGGATTTTAGAAGAGTTTCCTACATGGTTATGTGTTATGAAAAGCAATTTTAATGTTATAGTTTGTTTGGAAGAACAGCTGCTATAGCACCGGCTCAATTCATTCATTCAGAATGGAAATAAAGCTGGGGGGAAATGAGAAAGGCACTCTTTTCAAAATTAGGTGGGAAAAAAGTAACTACATGGAGTAAAAGTTCCAGGAGGGCTTCCTTCAAGGAAGGAGAAGGCATTGGGGGATGCCTAGACCTTTGGATGCCTTGCAAAATGATTGCGTAATTGGGGGGGAAAAGAATCAGTTTTTGTTAGCACAGGAAGAAATGTAATAGGGAAGCTGTAATCATAGGTTAGGCAAGACTAAGGTTCTTTGTCAAACGGAATGGCATGTAGATTTTGTCTTTAGAAATTCTGGAGTTACTATAACATATTAAAAACGACAAATAATGTACAAAGGATTTTGAAATGCTGTCATTACAGCTGTCCAGAAAATACTTGGCATCCGTTTCATTCCATATTTTACCAATTTAAAAACAGCATTGAAGGAAACAGTTCGCTTGTCTGTTCATCCACCAGTGTGAATTCACAATATTGCTTCTCTTAGTATTTAGAGCCTTGGTACTTTTTTTTTCAACCGACGTGTCGACATCAACTCCCAGAATTCTCCAGCCAGGAGAATTCTTGGAGTTGAAGTGTATATATCTTAAATTTGTCAAGGTTGAGAAACTCTGATCTAGCAAAATACCTTATGCCACCATACTTGAAATTTTGGGCTTAACTTAGAACTACGTCGCCTTCCGTCTGATCTAAATATAGTTCATGAAATTATCTGCCACAATGTCCTAACTGTCAATGACTACTTCAGCTTCAACCGCAACAATACACGAGCACACAATAGATACAAACTCAAGGTAAACCGCTCCAAACTTGATTGTAGAATATACGACTTCAGCAACAGAGTGGTGAGTGCCTGGAATGCACTACCTGACTCTGTAGTTTCTTCCCCAAACTCCAAAAACTTTAACTTTAGACTGTCAACTGTCGACCTCAGCTCATTCCTAAGAGGTCTGTAAGGGGCGTGCATAAACGCACCATTGTGCCTACCCTTCCTGTCTTACTGTCCTCATTTATCTATACTTACTTTGTATATGTTTATATTTATCCTATACCTGCTATCTTGTACGTGTTTGACAAACAATATAAATAAAAATAGCGTTTTTTCTGAGAACTTGTCTAAGGTTTTTCTTTACATAGACTTCCCCTGTCAAAGTCACTCTATCCTTAAAGAAAATTAGTAGAAAAGGCCAGGTTTCCCATTCTGCCATTTTTGAATATATGATTAAGCTGGAAAACAGCTTGCTAAAGGAAGATTATTGAATAGGTTTTTTTTTTAAAGGGAGGCCTATTTAAATACTATTTTAGGTGCATTTTGAGCAGGTTCACATTTTTTATCATCATGAATAATTAAGTTGTATCCTCAGGTCAATGTTGTTTTATTTGGTTTTAAAGCTAGTCATTCCTGGAAGCAATTTTACATGTCATAAATATTAAACCTAACAAAAGCAAGTAGCATTAAGTTCTAAATAGGGGAAACAAAAAATGCATTTAGCTATTTGTGGGTGAGACAAGAGAGCTCTCTGGATATCTAGATCAATGAACTTCAAGAGTAAAGTGATAAAATGTTACTTTTGGTATTTTTTAAAGTTAGAAAATTAATTGCATTCATCTTGTTTAGTTTTATATTTCCATACTATAGATGCAGTTGTGGCCAACATTGTGGAAACCTTTTGGGAAAAGTGTTCTTTCTAAAACTAGCTAATAAAAGCATTTTTTAAAATATATATCAATGGAAAGATAATCAAGAATGTAATGCAATAACTCTTATGAAGGATTTGCTATTAGAATAGCAGTTACAGTATAAAGAAGAAAAATGAAACACGTAGAAAAAATGAGATATACAAAAATTATCACGCCACTTAATACTTAGTTGGGTACCTTTAGCATAGCCTTACAACGTCTTCCCATGGAGTGAACCAAGTCTTTTAGTTCTGCAGCTGTTATAATATAAAACCAAGATTGAATAATTGCTTCTGTTAACTGGGTTTTATTGCTGGGTTGCTTCCGACCAGAGGTGGGTTCTGAATCTTTTTACTGCCGGTTCGCTCAGGGTTGCACCTCGAGCTTGGGCGCAAAATATGCGAGCAAGCGCACACGCGGCAGTCAAAAACTAACTTCTGCCCATGCACAGAAGCAAAATACAAGATGGTGGCACCCACGGAACCATCGACAGAACTGGCTCCGTGACGTCACTGTGGAATCACTACCTACCCTATAGAACCGAATAGAACCGGTAGGAACCCACCTCTACTTCTGACTAACAAGTTTCTTTAGTCAGCTCCATAGATTTTCAGTTGGGTTAAGGTCTGGGCTATTCCCAGGCCATTCCAGCAGTGGAATATGATTATCTTGAAACTCCCAAAAAGAAAAAAAAAGTGGTGTTATAAGCCATCAAACCTCAAAAATATACTTTCCCCAAAATGTTTCCACAATTTTGGCCACTATTGTATGGCTAAATGTACAGTTTTTGTATTTGGGAATCAGACAGATGATTATCAAAGTACATTCCTGTATTTCCTGCAAAAAATTTTTTGGGGAAGAACTGCTTTAGATCTTCTGCAAGCACAATTCCTTTCTGCTACTAATAAAAGCAGCCCCATCTGTTTTCAGGCTCCCATGTAAGTCTTAAAAAAGATTTAACGGCTAGAAGTGCTTGTTTTTGTACTTGTATATAGTCTGAAGCAGTTCTGAATCATCATTTGAGCATGCATAGCCTTCATTTCTGTTCTCTTTTGTTCTGTGAAGTAGCAGACAGGAAGCTATGATTCAGGCAAACTTCTTCATCTTGTGACTTCTTCATGGTAAATAAGTTCTCTTTGGGGATAGAAAGGTTATTGATGTAACTCGCTGAAAAGGTAGAGTTCTTCAATGTAAGAGTACCAGGTCTGGGCTACAAAAACCCAGGAAACCACTAAATAACAACAAAGAGTGAGTCTTTTCTCTTTAGTTGTACTCCAACTAAAAGATTCAAAGGAAGGAGGAGTAATCTGTGATCCTCAGAGTAATTTTAAAATCTCTTTCTAAATCACCAGATCACTAGCAAAAGTAATTGGTTTCTTCCCACCAGTTGCTGTGGGAAAAAAGAAATTAACGGAGAGAAAAGGAAGAGAATGGGTGAACCGGCAGCCCCGGCAGCATGAGGCTCTGCCAACCCACCTGAAAGCTGTAACTTCTGTGTTTTTTTACCCTCCATGCATGCGCAAAGCCTTCTGCGCATGCACAGGTGAAAACTCGTACCTGATGAGGCATGTGCATGAGCAAAGCGAGCGCACCAGGCATGGGTTCTAACTTAACTTGCCGCCGGTTTACTGCCTCCTGCGCCATGTGGCTGTGCCTCGTGGGTGCGCACGCACATCGCACACGCACACATGCGCAGTACAAAAAAATTACAAAAAAGGCCCAAAACAAGATGGCAACGCATGCGCAGTGCCAGAAACTCGGGTTCTGCGCATGTGCAGAAGGAAAAAAAACTGGACAAAAATTCAAAAAAACTTTTTTTCAAAAAATAAATTCCACAAAAAAGATGGCGGTGTCCACGGACCAGAACCAGTTCTGTGATGTCACCAGCGGCTTACTACCTACTCTATAGAACCAGTCCGAACCGGTAGGAACTCACCTCTGAGTGTGCATGTGTGCCATGCCGATTTCCTTCTGACTTCTGAACCGATAGGGAAGGTAAGTACATTTCACCACTAGTCTATCCTCATCATACAATGACCCAGTTATCTCTTGCCTAACTCCAGTAGCTTTCTCCAGTAGTACTATGGTCCTCAACAGGAAAAAATTTGCTCATCCCTACTCTACTGATTGATCATATGCCATCAAGTTATATTTAACTCCTAGCAAACATATAGATTGCTCCATGATGATCCGTCCCTAACATCTTCTTTCACCATCTTGCTGCCGATTCTCCTCTTCTCTTTCCTTTTACCATTCCCAGCATTAGAATATTTCCAGAGAACTGAGTCCTCGCTTAATGTGTCTGAAGTAGGATAATTTGAGCCTGGTCATCCATACCGCAAACGGGAATTCTGGGTTGATTTTTTCAATGATCCATTGGTTTGTTTTTTATGGCTGTCTACAGTATTCTCAGGACCCTTATAGGCCATGATTTTAAGCGCTAAGACTTCTGGTTCCAAAACTGCATATAGTCCACGGGTTTCCTTTCTGTTAACTTCAAAGACTCTTCTAACATGCATACTGCTACAGATGGCAAAGCCTTCTGCTTTGAGCTGGGAAATCTTAAAATATAAGCTCTAAAATAGCTAAATCAAAGATATGCTAAATGCTCTCCAACCTCCTGCTCTGGCCACAAGTGCTATGCAGGGGTGGGTTCTAACTTACCTCGCCGCCGGTTTACTGCGCCTCGTGGGCGTGCACATGCACAGTAGAAAAAAATCCCCCCCAAAAAAGGTCAAAAACAAGATGCCGACACATATGCAGTGCTGGAAAGTTGGCTTCTGCGCATGCGCAGAAGAAAAAAACCTGAAAATTTGTTTTCTCAAAAAAAAAAAAATCAAAAAAACGATGGTGCTGTCCACAGACCAGAACCGGTTCCGTGACGTCACCAGTGGCTTACTACCTACTCGGTAGAACCAGTCCGAACCGGTAGGAACCCACTTCTGGTGCTATGACTCCACACATCCTCTCAGGCTCCCCATTTGAATGTTGAATTCTTCCAAATCTTGTCCACTTTCATTCCAAGGCTAGGTAGGTGAAGCAACTTTTCCCCTTGAAAACAGATATTGAAGTGTAATGGCCTGAGGGTAATTTTCCCTAACATAGTGATTTCCAGTTGCAACAGAAATTCCCAGCATTCCCTAGCATTCATTCTACACAGGAATTCTAGAAGATGAAATCTTAACATTTCTAAAGGATATCACCAGCGTGCCTACCGTCCCTGTCCTATTGTTCCCTTTTATCTGACTCCATCTCATATGTTCATAATCTTGTCTATACTTGTATCTATTTTCTAATACATGGTTGATGAAAATAAATAAATAATAAATAAAATATCGGGTTGAGGAGGGTTGCTCCAGGAGATGTTATAAAATATACTCTCTGGTGGGGGACAAATCCTTCGCAGCTTCTAGGACTGATTTTAAAGCCAAATGTATGCTTTTATCTTTTGATTTGTTAAACCTTTTAAAAGAAAAATAACTTTCTACAAGACGTGGGGAAATTTTTAATAAATGGTTAGAAAATGAATATATGTGAAACAAGAAGGGAGAAAAGTGAATGATAAACCCGGAAGCGACACTGTGGATTAGAGGGGATAGGGGGAAGGGGATTTTGTATTTTGACTTTGAAATAGATAACTACATAACGAATTAAAATGTTTATTTAAGTAAAATTTGAGAATGAAACTAATGAAATGTAAAATATTATAAAATGAAATGCAGGGTTACTGGAATACCATCCCAGAAAGAATGGAAGCAGCAAGGAAAGAAAGGAAAGGAGGAAAGGGAAGAGGGGGAAGTAGGAGGGGAAAGGAGAGAAGGAGGAGAGGTAGAAGGGGGAGAGAGAGGAGAAGTAGAAGGAAGGGGTGGAGGAGAGAGGAAGGATGTAGGGAAGGAAGGAGAGAGGGGCTGCAAACATTTAGAAGGCGGGATGGTATAAAAGAAACCTTGAATTTAAAATGTAAAAGAAGATTGGAAATGTAAAGGGAGAAAAATTATTATGTGAAAACAGTTGAAATATTAAATGTAAAGATAAAATACATAATTATATGTATGGAAAAATAAAATTTAAAAACTGCTTAAAAAAATAAAATAAAAATAAATAAATTGATCCTTAAAAATAAGTCATCTTCACTAGAAATTATCAAAATTACTTCCTAGAACTTATCACATTCGTAGAAAAGAATGAAATGACTTTAATGAAGAGACTTTTATATATTTCTGTAAATAGAATCATGCATGGGTGAACATTTTGAGGTCCCAAGGTAGTCTCTGGCTCCTCCAAAGCCCCAATCACTTCTTCATTCGCCACTGATTTTTAATAAATAAATTCAATCATTTTAAAATTGGATATAGAAGGAGAATGTAATGGTGGCTGCCAAGTTTATGGATTCCTCCCCCCTTCTCCGTCTCTTGAAGCTGGTGACAACATTCAGTAATTATCATCTGTGCTGATCTTTTCCAAAGGATTTGTGCAGCTGCATCTTGACAGAAAGCAAAATAGGTTGAGATAAAAGCGTCATCTCAAAGAGAAAGCCTGTAGTTTCGTACGATGTCAGGCTGTAAAGTAGTACTGCTTTAGTTCATCATCTGACTTCTTTTCTAGAGAACAGGAAGGAAAAGGGTTTCCAGTAAAACTAGACATATAAAATTTCTGAAGGCAACTTGTTTCCTTGGCTGAGCCCACATCAGTGCAAATTCAGCATATTGAACCGATGTACACACCAGCCTTCCTTTTGAAAAATATCCTGTGTGAGTCCACATCAGCAAATATTTGAAGAGCTAGGTTCCCGTGCCAAAAATATAATGACTTACATATGCGGCTAGTGGCATGTGAGATGGATGCCTCTCTGTTGTTCTAGTGAACTGTTCTTGATATATAATATTGGAATAATAACAGGACACCGTGTCAGAGGTGGGGGACAGGGAGGAGAGGTATTTCACGCTAGTCAGTATCATCTCCCCTGCGTTCTTTCTCTGGTGATGCTGGGGTTTGACTCAACAGTGGACTGTTGAGGTCAATAAGCAATTTTGGTCTGGAAAAGGTTATTGGGAACAGAGGGTGGGGGGAAGGAGTATTGTGACCACATCTTTATCCTGGTTTATTGTTATCCAAAATCCTTTTTGCTGGTCCAGTTAACTGAAACTCATACAGGCAGGCAGGCAGGCAAGCAGGCACATACACAGCCCTCACAATTCATAGTAACAGCATGGCTACATCTCCATTTCAGCTATAAAATATCTGAGCTGCAAATTGGTTTGTGTTTCACTCTCTCTCTCTCTCAGAGGCCCAGCGCTGCTGTCTTGTAACTGATTGTTCAGAGCTGCCTTGATTAGGACTGACATACACAAAACGGCTGTCACAAGCTCCCACACATTCACACATCTTTTTCTTTCTAGTTGTTTCTCCTGGCAGCTTTCAGAGGTAGAAAGGAGCTCCAGGGAAGATCCCAGCATCCCTGAGCAAATGTATGAATAGCTAAGTGTAAGTGAAGTGAGATGCTTTGTTTGTCTTATAAGCTTTGATTTCAGTTTGCTTCAAGATAGCAGTTTTCAGCTGCTGATGTGGAAGAGGCTGATGAAAGAGATCCAGTGCTTACACTTTAATCGGCAGCGCCAGGAGAAGTAACTGAAAAGCCACCTGTTTTATATATTCAACAACAGATTCAGTTCTGTTATTGTAAAAAGGGTAATTCTACATGTAGTTTCTGTTCTGCACAAGGTTAATTTTCCTGTGCTAGCTATATATTTTTTTTTGAAGTTACAAGATGAATGTAAGAAGTATATAAGAAATTATGAATAGAACATAAGAAAATATTGAAATTATGTCCCATCGTATATCCAATTCTAAAATGGGATAAAATTCCCTGAGCAATTCCCAGTATTAACTGACAATATTATCATGACATGCAATAATCTTGATTCAAATTTTTGTAAAATATAAGCCAAGATGTGAAAGATGACCTAATAATGGATTTAATTATAATTCATTAAAATAATTAACTGTGTCAGATAATTTTATTTCTCAGTTTATAGAAAGAAGCAATATTGTATTCCTTGCAGGGACAATTGTCCTGCGCATGCATATGTGACACCCTGCGCTCCCCCCACCCCCTGCGCATGTGCGCA
>JANHFT010009998.1:87381-109450 GCA_032467955.1 Pseudoxenodon macrops | reverse complement strand
CCAAGACTTGCATATATATATATATCCATTTCTAATTTTCCCAGAAATAAAATTAAAAATGTTAATTTTCTATGGTTGCTATGGTGGCAACTCTGCCTAGCCATCAATACTCCTTCTGCTATTTGCTATGAATTTCCCTTACCTAAATAAGCTAGGCCATGCTATGATGGTGTGCCAGGAGGTTGAAGACAGGGACTGCCAAAAATAATTTCCAATGAATGCAGACTCTTCCAAAAATGGAACACCATTTTTGAATAGGATTCATTGGTCTCAAACCACATTCCTCCATCCATGGATCACAATGAAATATTGAGCAGCTTCTAAATGAAAACCTGCTTGTCATTGTGATACTATGTGATAAGTGTAGGGCTCATCTTACCAAATATCAAGGCTGTACTTTCATCTGGAGAACTTGTCCATTTTTCAGTAATTCTCAGGCCCAAAAGGCTCACACATGAAGATTCAATTAAATTGATTTATTGCTAAAAGCCAAATGTACAGGAATTGTCTGAAGTAATGGTCAACAGCTGGTTAATGTTAGATAGGGGCCAACAGCACTCAAGAGGGAGAGGGACTTAGTTTGCTTGTGAGTAGTTAAGGCTGATCCCCATTTTCACTCTGCTCTCAGATTCTGCTATTCTTTCTATAGTTACTCACTTCTATCTCTTATCACACAAGACACACAAAAATGCACACAGAGAGGTGGGGGGAGACTTCAGTGAAAAAGGGAAAGATGTAATGGCTCATAATGCCTTTTGAGTCATAGTGCTAGGAAACACTAGGAAAAAATAGAAATCAAAGACTAGTTCCTAGCTAAGATATTTCAATGCAGAAATATTATTTATATCACTATAGCTCAGGATCGAATCATTTTTATAGAAAGACAAAGGGATGAAGAAATACCTCCACCTCAAACAACCTGATGGGAGAAGGAATGGAAAGTAGCTAGCAAGCAGACCGATAAAGCTGACAAATCCTTTTTTATGATTCAGGGAGAGCAGCCGTGGTTGAGGCTCAGTGTTTAACATAAATAGAGGGAGAAGAGGCAGCAGGGAGAGAAACAGCAATTAACAATTAGCTTCCCTTATGAATTAATTGCCCTTTTTATTTTGAGAAAAAAGATACTAAAAATTCATAACTGCATAGCTTGGAGTGTGGAATCAGCATTTTGTCCTTTTGTCCCTTTCCCTCCTTATACTCAAAATGTGGTAATTATTACATAATATGATGGACACACACTTTTAGAAAAAATGATAGAAGAGACATATTTTTCTTTATTTCCTATCTTTACTAAAAGAATCCATGAGAGCAATAACAAATGGCACTTAACTAGAAAAATGTATTGTTCTCTCAGGGTAAAAATAAGATCCATACACAGGTCCAGATACTTCTTTAATTTAAAGCAAAGTAGCCCCCAAAGGGTCATCTTCTCAATATTCCTTTAGCAAGGAGATTAAAGAGTGTAAATTCCTCTACAAAGACATGAATTTACTAGCAGAGCCTAACTTTGTTCTTGGAACTTAAGTGCAAATATATTGGTTTATAACAGAGATGGGCTTCAAAATTTTTAGCAAGGGGTTCTCTGCCTGGTTGCTGGGTGATGGGTGTGGGCATAGTGGGTGTGGCCTACTCAGGCTCCTGCATCATGGCGGGGGGGGTGGTGTTTTGCCCTCCCCGGGCTCCGGAGGATTTTTATCAAGCTTCCAAGAAGGCAAAAACGGCCTCCCCAGGATCCTGAGGCCCTCTGGAGGCCAGAAACAGGCCGTTTTCAGCCTTCTCACACTTCTAGTAAGCCTGTTTTTCACCGTCGCCGATCCCACATGCGTGCCCTGCCCTTATCTGCATCCAAAACGGGCCGCATGGGTACTCCTGGGTGGGGCAGGGCAAGATGGCTGGGGCCAGCCAAGAGTGGGATTTGGGTGTTCTCCAAACTGCACAGAATCTTACTAGAGGTTCTCCCGAACCCCTGCGAACCCACAGCAGCCCACCTCTGGTTTATAGCTTTGGACCAAATCTTATGCCAGATTCAGTTACCTTTATTCTTTCACAGACATTCCTCATATATAGCCTAAATTAACAAATTCAAATTCTTGATTTTAGTGTGCTTTATATATATGTCTATATAAAGCACACTAAAATCAAGAATTTGAATTTGTTAATATTTGCATTATGTGCCAAGGTTAATTTGATTTAAAACAGAGTTCAGTTAAAACACACCTTAAATCTGGTGTTTTTAAAACATTATTTGTTAAATAAAAGCATTTGCACAGCACTATATATCTGAGATAAAGCTATAGCAATCTGCAAATTTTATATTAAACAGAGATCAAAGGTCCATAAGATAAAAACCTTCCTGTGCAGTCTAAATGAAGGTTGTGACATTGGGGGGGGGGGAGTACAATAAATATCAGTGTATGATTTGAGAGATGGAAAATAGAGAATGAAGAAAGACTAAAGGGAGATGGTGACAAATTATATGATTATGTATACATCAAATGTTTTGTTGTAGAAATCAAGAGTTTCATATGCTAGTCAAAAATTAATTCTTCCCCTCCCTACTTTCTTCTCTCCTTTTCTATCACTCCCATGGCTAATGGAGCTCAGTGAATAATATGGATTTGTCAGAATATGTCATTTTCCTATAAACTAATATAACCAGTTCATTCCAAGCTCAGTTCAAGGAGCTAGAATATATAAAAAAGAATATAGAACATAAAAACATAGAATATAAAAAATACAATCTTCAATAAATATACTTTCTGTTTCTAGCTTAGGATCTTCTTCAGGGGCCCAACTCACAAAGTCTATTCATATGTTTGCTGGTGAAGAGGCTTGAAGGCTCAGATACTTAAATTGAAGATCTGATCAGAACATGTGTTACATGTGATGGCCTAACAAACAATCTGAGTCAATCTGGAAGGCTGAGTCAACCTTGAGCCAGTCGAACTGCAGACTTTAACTCAACCACAGCATAAACCACTAGATCAGTGATGGCAAACCTTTTTGTCCTCAAGTGCCAAAAGTGCATGCATGCACAGGACAGCACATGTGTGTGTGCCAACACCCATAATACAATGCGGGGCCCTTCCCCCTGTGCATGCACACACAAGCCCCCCGCTTTGTTTTGGGCCTAGCAGGCCTCCCTGAAGCCTCCTAGGACAAAAAAAAGGGGGCGTGGGGGGCCCCCGCACCTCCTCCTGTGCTCCCCCCCGCTCATGCCTACACTGTTACAAGTGTTATGTTGCCCTTGTATGCAGCTTTATTCCTCTCTAGCATTCATCTCCATTGTTCAGTGATGCATTTCCTGCCTCTCTAGAATTTACTTCTACCTGCTCTTGTGAAGTACTTCCTGTTCCTGTTGGATATAGTAATATTCTCAATGATTTTGTATAGTGTTGCATTGTATAAATGCATTTTGATTAAACAACAGCACTGCAGAGCCCCGAAAATCAGCTGCCCAATGGGAGGCATGTGCAGGCATGTGTGGTAGAGCTCAACTGGCCGACGGCTCATGTGCTGGCAGAGAGGCCATAGGTTCGCCATCGCAGCATTAGATATATAATTTTCTCTTGCTACACTCACCTGTCTAGCATTCCATCTGATACAACCACTTTTAAATTAATGCTTATTTTTATCCTCTTGTCCAAATTGCTTATCCAGTTTCTGAATATTATTTCTGCTCCAGTATGAGATTTTTTTTACTTTGTATTTATTCACACTTAGATAAGAATGAATGATGATGCTAAATATATTTCACCACCAGAATACAAAAAGTGGTTAACCATGATTACAAGAAGGAATATTGTTAAGGTGCAATGGGTTAGGAATTTTCATATTGTGGATTGTTCCTGAAGCCTCATTTATCATCTAGGACAGTAATGGCTTACCTTTTGCTCCGCATGCCAAAAGCAGGAGAAGCATTGGGGGAAGGGTCACGCACATGAGTGCCCATACCCATAATTCAATGCACCTTCCCATCCACCCCCAGACGTGCATGTAACCCCGCCACGCTTCCTCCACTTTGGGCACGCGATGGCACAGTTGGTTGGTTTGCCCTCCCCAGGCTCCAGAAGCTTTCTAGGAGCCTGGGGAGGGAGAAAACAGCCTTCCCCACCCTCCCCCGGAGGCCGTCCAGATGCTGGAAATGCCCTCCCAGAGCCTCCACATGAGCCCTTTATTTATCTCAAAATAGGTCCTGTGGAGAGTCCTGGGAAGGGAAGGGGGTGTGGCCAGCCAAAAATCAGCTGGAGCTGATCGAGAGCAATGGCTCCCATGCCGGCAGATATGACTTCACGTGCCACCTGTGGCATGCGTGCCATAGGTTCGCCTTCATGGATCAAGGAGAACATTTTGATTTGATAAAGAATATCCTTTTCAGTTTTTAGAAATCAATGGAAAAAACTTTCAAAAATTAAGATTAGCAGAATCAGGGCACAGGATATATTATGATTAGGGTTATTGGTATTAGTATTTCAATGGTTTTGAACTACTTTAAAAAATGAAATTTGAATTTTAAATGTATGATTCTCCAAAGTTTTAATACAACTCTTCAATAAAGTGATTAATCATTGATAGTAGCATTCAAAACTGAGACCATATCAAAAAAAAATACTTTAAAACACTTAAAATTAAGGACACTAAATAAAATATTTCATGGAAAACTTTCAGTCAGAATTCTCAGATTATTTGTTAACATGAGATGAAAAGACACTGCAAAGAGAGATGTGTCAATCATGGATGCATCCATCTAAACAATACATGTCTAGACGATGGTGCAATTACCGTATTTTTTGGAGTATAAGACACACTTTTTCTCCCCCTAATTGGGGCTAATAATTTGGGTGTCTTATACTTGGAATGTAGCTTTTTCAAAGTTGTTTTCCAGACCTAACAAGGTGAGTGAAGAGTGAAGTGATCTTTGCAAGCTTTTTTCATTGCTACTCCCTCCAAAGAACCTTTTTTCCCCCAGGTGCTAATGATCTTCCGGGCTTTGCATGCTTTGTTCATTGCTTCTCTCTATCAGCTGTGTTTTAGCAGCTTTTTTTTCAGTCCTAATCAGGGGATAAAATAATGTGCTGAAGCTGACCAGATTAAGGATGCTAGCCAGATGAATACCTGGTAAACAGATTTTTCCTCTATTTTCTTCCCCAAAAACTAAGGTGCGTCTTGTACTCAGGTGCGTCTTATACTCCGAAAAATACGGTAGTTGAAAGGTTGTTGCTTTTTTTACCAGTTTGGACAGGGGATGAAGGAGGATTACTAAGGGCAAGTTTAGTTATAGCTATGGACCTCACTGAACATAAAAAAGTAACAAGACTTTCTATCCTGAAGATTACTCAAGGATTCATAGAAGCAATGGTAGCAGTCTCTTTGAAACAACCTCTACCCTTTATTTTGCTTATTAGATTTATATCCTACCTTTAATTTTGGAGCTCAAGGTGGCACACATTACACTTCCTCTTCTTATTTTTGTCTACAACAAACAATTCTGTGAGGTTTGGTTGAGAGAGACCAACTAGTTCCAAATTTCCTAGTTAGTTTCTGCAATGAAAAATGTAAGAAGTTGAAATATTAAAAGGAGGAAAATACGCCATATTCCTTCATTACTGCACCCATGACCTGTTCAAATGCAAATTTCCTTTGGATTGACAAAAATACAAAACCATCCTTGTATTTATTTTAATTTAATTTGTATTTGTTTGTTTGTCAAACATGTACAAGATAGCAGGTATTGGTATAAACATAAACATAAACAAAGTAAGTAAGTACAGATAAATGATGACAGTAAGACAGGGATGGTAGGAATGATGGTGCACTTATGCACTCCCTCTTAGGAATGGGGTGAGGACCATGGTAGACAGTTTGAGGTTGAAGCTATGGGGGCTAGAGGATGTAACAATGAAGTCAGGTAGAGCATTCCAGGCATTGACCATTCTGTTGCTGAAGTTGTATTTTCTGCAATCGAGTTTGGAGCGGTTTACCTTGAGTTTGTATATGTTGTGTGCTCATGTATTGTTGTGGTTGAAGCTGCAGTAGTCATTGACAGGGAGGACATTGTAGCAGATAATTTTGTGTACTACGCTTAGGTCAGACCGTAGGCGGTGTAGACCTAGGTTTTCCAAGCCCAAAATTTCAAGCCTGGTGGTATAAGGTATTCTGTGAGCAGAGGACTGCACTTCTAGATTTGTGTAATAAAACTATAATTTTATCATGGCAGGCTTTTTGATAATTTTACAATGTGTTCATAACATTTCCCACCAAATAACTCAAAAGTGATAATTAACAATTTAAAAAAAAATAGAATAAAAGGTATCAATTACAGTTAGCTGAGACTTAGGTGGTATTAACATCACAGTAAGAACAACTACGTTAAATCTGCCCCAATCAATGGACACACAAGAACACAGTGTTTTCTTGCTCAAAAATTAGAATTCAAAAGGGCCCAACTACAAAACATCATTTTTCTGAAACCTAGCATACTCATCAGTATCTAACACCCTACAAATTCTTTTCAAAATGTAATAAAACTATAATTTTATCATGGCAGGCTTTTTGATAATTCTAGCGTTCTGTATGAGTTTGCCAGGAGATTTAATGGCAAACACAAGGCATATTGATTTTCATTCCCTTGAGTAGAATTGAGTATACTATTTTAGGCAATAGGCTCTTAATGCTTCCAAGGCACTCTACAGATATTCCATCAGTCTGAATGAACTGTTGTAAATCGAGGACTACCTGTATTGAGATCTTGTGGATTGGTCTTAATATAATTTAGCTTCCTTCACCTTCATATGGATTCTCTTTTGACTTTAAGTGATAATAGTTACACTAATTTTATTGTACCTGTAAATTTAAAAAAATCAGCCTAGGTCAGTGATGGCTAACCTTTTTCTGCTCGGGTGCCAAAAGGGTGCACGCATGCGCCCATGAGGCAATGTCTTCCCCCCACGCACACATGCACTACACATGCGCACAGGCCTCACTGAAACCTCTGAACTTCTGGTTGGCCCATTGCGCCAGTTTTGCTCTCCCCAGGCTTCAGGGAAGCTTTGGGAAAAACAGGCCAATGGGCCAAAAAACCTCTGGTTGGGCCGTTAGGCCATTTTTCACTCTCCCCAGGCTTCAGGATAGGCTGAAAATCAGCTGGTCAGCGCACGCATGCGTGCTAGAGCTGACATAGGGCAACGCCTCATGTGCCCTTAGATATGGCTCCGCATGCCACCTATGGCAAGCATGCCATATGTTCACCATCATGGCCCTAGGTGCAAGTTGCACGTAAATATAATTGAATTGACCGTTATTAAATATGCGATATTTATATGTGATCTTCCTCCATAATAATCGCGTATATGATAACAATACGGACAAGGATACAAAAGATTCCGTCCGTGCTTTAGAAGCCCCACAAAAGACTGGTATGTAATCCAAAGATTACTTATTGTACAAAAGCAGAGAGCTCTGCTAATGAAAGGAATGAGATAATGGATTCCATTTGAATGAAACCAGTTTTAAAGTCCGAGTACTTCTCTCTAATGTTAATCTCCTTGCATTGCACAGTAAATACAATTCTTGGTTACTGTTATTTAACACAGGGCAATATCACTAGAGTATGTTGGAGAACAAGCTGCTGCAATACCTTCATGATTTTCTCCCCCCACATAGGAACTTAATAGTTGGAGGACTGCCAGCAGAGGAATGCAGGAAACCAAACTGTGTTGTAAGATCTGGTCCTTGTTGCATATATTTTATGTTCAAAAAGTCTTGGTCAAGTGAATAGTGGCAGGACAATTGTTTTTCAATGATCAGAAAATGTAGGCAAAAATCAATAGTAAGGTTAGATTAAAAAAAAAAGTTGTACATTGGTTCCTTGAATAAAATCCCTTTGTGAATGAGTGAAAATCACATTTAACTAGACATACGTAGCATTAGTTTTTTTTAAAAAGTTGCATTTGTGTGATCATTTCATTGTATTCGCTGAGAGCCAAATCAGGTATGAATTGTTCTTGTAGGCAACTGTAGCCATGTCAAATAAAAATGCAAAGATAAATATCCTACAAAGCACAGTAAAACAAAAAAGCCAGTGAAGTTTTCTCACATTGAATTGTCTCCCAAATAATCCACAGTCTCAGAGTACAGTAGCAGTTTGAGCTAATCAGTGTATCATAGTAACCCCTATTATTTCATAAAAACAGTTTTCACTAAACCAAGTGTTAGGGCTTGGTGTTATGGTTATATATCAGGGCTGTCAAACTCCCAGATGTGTCATGTGTTGGCTACACCCACCCCCGATTTAGCAAAGGGGGAAAAGTCCCAATAAGTCACGTGACGCCGCCGTGATGACATGAGTTTGACACCCCTGTTATACATGAACCAAGTTATTATGGCTTGTTCAGCAAACAATGATAAAACCCATGGCCTAGTTCAGTGATGGCTAACCATTTTGTTGTTGCATGCCGAAAGCGCATGTGCGCACGTGCGTACCCATAATGCAATGCATACGACCATGTGCTCCCTGCTCTCCACGCATGCATGCTTGATCTGCCACATTCCCCCACTCCCTGCGCATGCATGTGACCCTCCCCGCATGTGCCAGGCACCCCCATGCATGTGACCCCTATGCATGCACGTGTGATTCCCCAGCTCCCTGCACATGTGTGCACATCTCCCACATATGTCCTGTGCCCCACACATGCACAGCAGAGACCCAAAAATCAGGTGGCTGGCGGGAGCTGCACATGCATGTGCACTGGAGCTGAGCTGGGGTGATGGTTCGCGTGCCCACAGATAGGCCTCTGTGTGCCACAGGTTTGTCATCATGGGCCTAGTTCAATGGACCAATCTATAGTTTATTATAATATTTGTGTTAATTTATAGAAACCTAGCGCACTCAAGTTTTTTGCCAGAAAGCACTGTTTCATATGAGAGGTTGGGCAAAATATAAGAGAATCTCCTTTTTTTAAAAACTAGATGTCTGAAGACTTCATCTTTCAGCTCTTGCACTCTGATATCAGAAAAAGGTGGATACATTGAAGAAACATGGATTCTTGATTACCACTTCAATTTTGAGAACTAAAGTTATTTTAAGAAATCTAAACCTGAGAATATTTACAAGCTAAAGGTTTCTAACAAGAAATATACCGTATATCGGAAATAACAGTTAAGAATTTGAAAATTTTAACAGACTGATAACAGAACTCTTTAAAGCTACTATTCAACCCAGTTAATGTGCTTAAATAAAATTGTTCAGGAAGCTTAAGTGCACAATATTATGTTACATTACAGTTTTCAGTGTGCTTGTCCCTAAACTGCAACTGTGGAAAGTCAAGGCTAACACTGACAGCCACGTAAGTATTTTAGAAACAAATCAGTAATTAAAAATAAATAATCCAACATTGAATTATCACCATGCTTTTTTCCCATATAATTTTTTAAAAGAACAGTTCACTGAACAAAACTAATTGCCATGGTTTCCATATAATGTTATGTCATAATGAGTGAATTCACCATCATTATAAGTTAAAATAAACAAACTACAACACTGAGTGTTTAGGGGAAGAAACTCAGCATGGAAAGTTGTTCATTTCCCATAAAAAGAAACAAGATGTTCTGGACAAGAATTAGCTTGCGGTTACTGGTATTTGAAAGAATTCCACTGAAAATAGCAGCAACTGAGAAATGCAGCTATATATCTTCCTATTCCAAAACTAATAGCCTGCATATGTATTCCCACTTGCCTCCTTATCAATTCTAACATGCATATAGCATCCACATTAAAAAATAATAATCCAGTGACAAAGCTTATTGAATATATTCACAGTAACAAATCAGATCAGTACCTCCAAACTATTGTGGAAATATTTTAAATTATTTCTTAAGTTATACAGATGCGTAACTTAAGGAATCATTTGAAATACTTGAGCAATAGTTACTCAACTATTATCACAAAATTCAAGGGAAGTTTTGTTTTTTGTTTTTAACTCATGTGCTACATTCCCTTCTAACCTGTTCATGGTTGTTTCACTGTCATTTCAGATCTTCAGATCAGGTGATGCCTTTCTTTCATCTGAATGTAGTTCTCAGATAATATCAAGCCAGGATTTTAAACCATCATTTGTAGAATATAATTTATTTATCTTGGTAGCATTATGTTTATTGATGGAGGTACAGAGAACATTAACCATCAAAATGGAATGGTCGGATTTCAACACAAGCATAAGCCACAAAGACAAAACGTTTCAAGAGTGTTGATATACCAGCTCCAATATATGCTTGTGAAATGCGGAAGTGTACAACCAAAATGATTAAGCGGTTAAATGTTTTCCAACAATGCTGCTTGAGGAGAATCCTCCGTGTTTCATATTGTGACATCACTAATGAAGAGGTATTACAAATCTAGAACACCTATTGAGAACTGTGAATGAACGTCACATGCAGCTTGTTGGCCATATCTTATGTATGCCTACAGACCGGCATCCAATAATTGCATTATGTTGGATACCTCCTGCAAGAAAGAGAAGACAAGGCCGGACTTTGAAAACTTGGTGCCAGATAATTAAGGAAGATCTTAAAATCATCAACGTCCCTTGAGACAATGCTGAAGATGCTGCGAATGATTGAAACAGCTGGAAAACACTTGCTACCCAATGTGAATGGTCTGAACAGAACCTATTGGTGATGATTTGTAGAATAATTCAATCCCCTAATTCACACGTACAATCCCATTCTAATAATAGTTTAAAGTTGTGTGTGAACAAATTTATATATAAAATTAGTGGATTTGTGATAGTAAAAGAATAGAAGAATGTCTTTCTTGCCATAAATCTATAAGGATAGTTCGGTCTTCTAAAATTGTAACACATATTGATATTTTCATATTGATGCAGAGAGATATGCAATATCTTTCTATATTTAAAAACATCAGTAATAGTGGTGGCTGACGGTATTGTTTTGATGTAGTGGTGACCAGTCAAGGTGATGCCCATAACTGCACAACCAATGGCCCAACTCCCTTATGTATTCAATGCTGATACAAAAGGGGGTGGAGCTTCAACCAGCAGATTTTAAATGTGCTTTGCATATTTATGTATTCGTTGGTATAGACATATAAATCTGAATCTGCATCTATCTATGGAACACATTCACATCACAAGCATTTCAATGAGACTATAGGAATTACTGATGAGTTTCACTGTCTCTAACAAAAATGCTCCACTTCCTTAAGGATTAGCATCAGGAAGGATAAGAATCAGGAAGAATAAAAATTGCTATAATTTCTCAAACAAAAGCTACTACGTAAACTTTTGTACTTGGACAAGTGCAATATACGTCATTTTCTTGAACAAGGAAAACTGCAGCACTTGTTCATTTGTCCTAATATGATTCCTACTTCATACATTTCATATTCATATTATTTTATTGAGGCAAATTAAAAACAAGGAAGTCTTTCCCCCTTATCCATCTGCCCCTCCTTGAAGAATGATTCTTCAGCTGTCAGACAGCACTTTTTTAAAATTCAATTTTTTAAAAATACATTTCAGAAATAAAGACAATGGAAGCTGAAGAGCAGCAGAAATGTTTGAGAAAGTACCTCAATACTCATGTCTCATAGCTGAAAAGTAGTTAATAAAGTATTTCTGGATGTGACTAAAAATGGAATGTCACAAACCCAGTTTCCTTTCAAAGGCACCAACTGCAGTTTGAGCAAAGTGACTTGCCCCATCTCCCAGAACTCTAAAACCTGCCAAAGACCATTGTGTTGTGATCTCCTTGCAGGGAGTTACTGTTTGAAGCACTTGTGACTGATCTCAAGTCCTCTCCTTGTCCATAGAGGAATTAAAAATACAGTGGAACCTCCGTTCACGACCACAATCCGTTCCTGGATCCTGGTCAGCACCTGATTTGGTTGTGAACAGAAGCACGACTTACTGCACATGTGCAGACACACACAAAAATGGCGCCGAAGGGGAAATCGCTGTGGCAGAAAAAATCGCCACGGCTGTGTTTGATCGGGAACCGAACATATGGTCGTGAACAGAGGTACATTTTTACCATATTTTTTGTTCGGGAACTGATTTGGTCACGGATTGGGGCGTTCGGGAACCGAGATTCCACTGTAGCCAGTCTATTCACCGGCTCGTCATTCCACTGTGGTCATTGGCTCCCCTTTTTCACAGAGCCATTTTCAGTTGGCTATTTCTTTTTCTGGGAAATGAAGATCACCTGAAAATATCAGAGCGATTGGCCAGGTGTAGTTGTAAATAAAACAAACAAACAAAACTAAGTGTGATGCAATGGCACTCTGTTAACAAATTTCACAGATTCTATCAATAGGAGTCAATCTTAACTTAAGAAAGTCTTAACATTTTTTATGATCAGCATAAAATTACATGTTTTGGTCAACATGCAGAAAGTTGTGCATAATTAGCTATGTCTTTTTTCTAGAATTTTACCAATTATATTTTAAAATGCTGGAATAAAAACATAAGTGTTTACTCTCCTTAAAAAAGTTTTAAAAATAAAATAAAATTTAAAGCATATTTTTAAATTTTTAAATAAAAAAAATATATTTGGGCACAGGCTACCAATCTCCATGCCTGTGTTCTGTAATGGTGCTACTGAAGCTTCAAGCAGGAAGACTGGAACAACTTCAATGTATGATGTGAATTTTTTCTCCAACTATATGCAGATGGACTTCTGTACAGTATCAAGCCAGGAGAATATCATTTATCTAAGTTTAGAACCAATTTCAATATGCAATATCTATGCAGTAGAGAAATAACTAGGCCATTCTTCAACCGAGTTGAATTGGATGTACTATTCAGTAAGTTTTTTTAAAAGTTTTTTTGTCTAGCAGTACATTAACAGCCCAGTATAAACAAAGTTGTAGGGCTATAATTTACTAAAACCAGAACATATTCAAAAAGCATTCTAACAATACAGAAATAGGTTGATTCTAAAAACTTCTCCCAGCCACCACTAAAATGAGACACCAGCAAAAGAAAGTGATAGAGCAGGGGTCGGACCCAGGGGCCGGATATGGTCTGCGGGGTGCTTTGATCTGGACTGCCCTGGAAACAGCAAAGGACCGGCCCGTGATGCCTCTGGCAGTGAAAACGGCGCTTGAGACGGCTGGCTGTGGGTGCAGGAGGCTGTCGCAGCCGAAAATAGAGCTCGGGAGCCTGTTTTCACTGCCAGAGTGCTTGGCCACCACAGGCGCCCCCGACATGAGTGATGTCAAGCTAGCCATACCCACCCTGGCAACACCCACACGGGTTTACCAAGGTCAAACACAACCCTGATGCAGCCCTCAGTGAAATTTGAGTTTGAAACCCCTGTGATAAAGGGTATGTAAATTGAGTAAGATACCTTTTCCAGCATCTCTTTGTGTTAAGGCCTCAATTAACATTTTCACACAATGGGTTCTTTAACCCCTCTAAAGAATAGGAATCATAAGCACAAAATATGTTAATATACATGTATTTTTTTTCTAACCAACAAATAACTTCACTGAACAGTAATGCTTCCTGGCATTAGTAGCAAGTTTCAAGTGACAATGTGGGCCCATGTTTAGAATCGAACAAATCAACTGCCAGAAAAATCTTCCAAACAAACGACACATGCATGCAAGCATTACTCTTTGAACCTTTAGTTGTATCCCACTGATATAATTCAGTATCCTTTTATTAGATAAATGGTCCACGTTTCTATCCAAAGATGCATTACACAGAAAGGTTTTATGCTGACATATTAAGAAAGGAAATACAGCAATGCTGCATTGTTGCTTGTGTACTTAATATTCTGGTAAAAATAATAAATAGTATTTTTTAATCAACACAGAATCTAAAATGATTTTAAATTTTGTTGTTGCTTTACCAACGTTTATCATAGTATCTAGTGTGCAAGTTATATAACTAGTTATTTTTGAGTCACTATGAGGTTTGAAATCAAGCCCTGTCAGAGGTGCCAACCCTTCATTCAATCATAAAAATGTCATTTACTAGAAAAAAAGAAAAATGCTAAAGGCACAAAATCGCATAGCTGCTCTAATAGGAATCTGTAAACAGAGAATTGGCTGAATTTAAGAAATTCAAACCAAGGAGAATTTTTAAAAGGCGTATGAAGCGGGCATTAGCCCACTTCCTTAAAGACCCCGACATGTTGAGGTCTATATAGCATATGCACTAAAATACCATATTTCAAAAAAGCAATAAGGCAAATAGTATAATCATTATTTCAAAAGACAGTATGATGGTAGTGTAGGCATTTTGGGTATAATTTAGTTACAATGTATAGTATAGTCTCTGCTATGTATGCATAATTATTTTCTCCTTATGCAATTATTAGGTTCTGGAATTCAGAACAATTACAAAAAAAAGAGTTTTGCAAAACACCCTGAGAGGTGTTAACAGTCATTAATTAGAGCAGCATTTGCCTCTGTGGTTGATTCCATCTGCAATCCAAGAAATAGCCACCATGTAAAGTTTATTAATTAAGCAACATTAAACGTTGTCATATTTGTGAAGAGCTTCTTCTAACTTTTGGGTCACTTTTTGAAAAAAAATGATTTGCTGTTGTAAGAAATGCTGCATTTGTGATTTGAAGTCCCTGACTCGAATTCTATGGAAATGGTGAATCTCTGCCAAAGTGGCAAACGAAATAATGTTACAACGATCCTGAATCCCATCAGCCTTCTGGATTTCCATTTTTCCTTCTTCTACGTGCCGCTTACTTTCCTTCACTTTGGTAAGGGCTCCTGCACGTTGGATAAAAATAACAAAAAACAAAACAATTATTGAAAGATGAAAAATACATTAAAAGATATTACTAATTTCTACATAAATTCTAAATGGTTACAGTACTATATGAAATATACAACTGTAGGTATAAATCTGGTTATTTTGAATATTATAACCTATGTCTGATTTGTTTGACTAAACAAAAACCAGAACAATTCAGCAATTCAAACATCTGTTTTGCCTTGAATTTTAGACATGCTTGAATTGGAATAGCTTTTGTCTTTCAAAATAGTAGGTAAATATTGTGGTTGTCAATCTAAGATATTATGTCTCCACATTCTGTAATGTTTTATCTGTATTTAAGAATAGGAAACAAAAAGTAAGTAAAATTGAACAAAATATCATCCAAACTTGTTTATTAACCAAATAAGAATTATTTTTTCATTGAGAACATTTGGTATTGCTAGAGATATTTTGAACCACTCCCTGGAATTCTCTTTGTTGGCTTAAACAGACTTCAAGCCAACAACCTTTGTCTTCATACACTCATTTGAAGTAAATAAAATCAAATTCAAAGAACCATTTAGAACAGAAGTGTCCAACTTTGGCAGAGGTGTCCAACCTTTAAGACTTGTGGACCTCAACTCCCAGAATTCCCCACCCAGCTGGTTGAAAATCACATTGTAATTGCACAATAGTCTGAAACATATAACCATGCTTTGGATATGTTCTCATAGTTCTGTTAATTTTATTTTGTAAACCTTTCAGATAAGCCATGAAAAATGTTAAGTGCTACACACATTTTAGTACACCTGAATCTGCGGCTAAATTTGTACATCTCCAAATTCAGAAAGACATACAGATCAAACATTTGTCCCAGCTTCCCTCCATCTTAAAAAAACAACAACAATGGTCATAAACATCACAACATAAATCAATGGTGCCACTAATTTAGCTACCACTAAATTAGGCCAAAGTGCCTCCTGAGTCTTACAAGTAGAATATGTGAGCGTTGTATGGAACAAGTCAGCTTGTTGGAGCAGTTGCTTTAAACTTTTTGAAACTTTCCAAGAGAATTTGCTGAAGAAGCTCTTTCAAAATGCTGTGGAATCTCTTTCATAGAGAGTGTTCATAAAAGTACTGTGAGATACAGTGGTTGCCAAATTTCAAGGAACGATTATTCTGAATTCATTACTGACATGCAAGTTTCTAAATAGCATCAGTATTTCCAAGACTCCTAAAACTCAATTGGAAAAATCCATGTCTTACACTACAGTAGGTGGTACTATAAATGTAACAGTTGAGTGAGCTAATTGATTCTGGAAGTGTCCTAAGTTTGTAAAATATTTACTACAAGTGCTGGTAGGAAGGGATGAACTGGTTAAATGTTGTTTTCACATTCTCTATATAGGTAGTCCTTGATTTACCACTGTTCATTTAAGGATGATCAAAACTATGATAGCCTTGAAAAAGTGACTTACAATTCGTCCTCAAAATTACAAATTGCAACCAGATAGCATTTACAACAGTGGCAACATCTTGTGATCATGTGATTGCAATTTGTGACCTCCCAGCAGGCATCTGACAAGCAAAATCAATTGGGGAAGCTGATTCACTTATTGGTTGTGTGACACATTTAATGACCACCTAGCTTAAGGACAACAGCAATTAGTTTAATGACTGTGGTAAAAATGGTTGTAAAATTGGATCCAGTCACGTGATGACTTGTTTAAGCTGCATCATTTAACGACTGAAATGCTGATTATAATTGTGATTGTAAGCTAAGGACTACCTTTGCCCTTTGTTTTTAAAAGGAATCATATCTTCAAAAATGGGTATCATAAAGAATCCTATTGCTGAAGGAGGGTCGGGAGAAGATTCCACAATGCAGGGACCACAGTTCCCTAGACCAGGGTTCTCCAACCTTGGAAACTTTAAGCCTGGCGGACTTCAACTCCCAGAATTCCTCAGCCTTGGCCTAGACAACAGAAACTGTAACAAGTCCACTCTGCTGGAACCAGGACGACTAAAGATTGTTGTCCCATTTACCTTAGAAATTGACTTTCAAAATATGAAGCTACAGGAACCACACAGAGACCAACTATTTCTAAGTCAAAAATGACAGAAGAGTACAGGCTAGGGTCGTGATGGCGAACCTATGGCACGCGTGCCCAAACTGGCACGCAAAGCCATGTCGCCCAGCATGCAAGGCCTTGCCTGTTTGTCTTCTGGGTTTCTGGCACGTATGCACTGGTGATGGTCAGCTGTCCTTTGCATGTGTGGCAGTGCCGAAAACTGGTGTGTGCATGTGTGGTGGTCAGCTGATTGTCGGGTGTGCATGCGCACTAGAACCCAGAAGTTCAGCTTTTCTGGAGTGTGGCCCCGACGAGCGAGCGTACAATCTTTCCACATTATCTTTTGGGCACTCGGTGCCGAAAAGGTTAGCCATCGCTGGGCTAGGGGAAGCTACAAGGCAATTAGCCAAAAAAACAAACAACCCTTTACCTGTCCTTTTTTAATGACCTCCCATTTATTATTCATTTATTTAAATTTATTTGCCATTCATCTCCCCAATTAGGTGACTCTCTACAGATCATAAAAAGATAAACAGAAAAATAATTAAGATATTAAACCTATGCAAATTAAAAATTCAAAACTATACCAAAAAAAACAAACAACAACCAATAAACCAAGAGATGGATGGCATGGAAAGGAGGTCATCTTATCCTGTCAACCTCATCCCTCTCATGGCACCAAACCAACCGGCAGAACTAAATTGTAATATCCTTTGAGAAGACCAAAAGGGTGGGAGCAGTTCTCATCTACGGTGGCAGAGGGTTCCACAGGGCTGAAGCCACAGCAGAGAAGGCTCTTCTCCTTGACTCCACCCACTGAAATTTCTTAGCAGGCGGAGCCCATAGCTGGCCTCTTTCACTGGCCTAGTCCCATTGGGGTGAGATGGTTCCTCAGATATCCTGCACTCCTGCTTTCCCTTTCCTTGTTGCAAGTAATGTTCTGCCTTGACTAATACAGTAAACATTATTTTTAACAGCACTTCTCTTTCCAGAAAAGTAAAGCTAATGTCTTATATTTGGTTTAGCTGATAAGGGGTTTCAGACCCAGATAAGGTTAGCATTGCATTGCTCTTTGAAGCCTAATACTAATTCTTAGTGTTATGACACATTTAAAATATAACCAATTTTTGAACTATTTTCTTTTCTTAAAAATAATGCTTACATTAACCTTTTAGTGTGCTTCAAGATGGTATGCAATCTCAGTTTCAACGATTATAGCTTGCAAAGTCCAACTTTTTGTTCTACAGTACAAACTCTCCACAATCCCATCAAAAACATATTGCACCATCCAAGAGCAGAAACTGATACAGATCCACATCTAGTTCACACATTTGGTTTTGACAGTTCCAGTAATACTGAGACAAATCGCCAGGTCCAAATCACAAGGTACAGGTAGATACTATAAGTTTCTGAGAGGAGCAGATCCATCAGTCAGCGAACTGAATTGGATTCCACACAGTTATTGTTCTTTTTCTGCACTCAGACTCCAAAGTTATTGAATATTAATGTCCTGAAAAATCACTCTCCCTAAATTTCAGATTATTTAAAAACAAGAAATAGTACATATGCACACAGTGTACCAAGATATGAATTCACTTTAACTTGAATATCTTTGCTGGAAGCAATAGCTTAAAAATTCTGTATCATGGAACAGATTTGATGAAAGTATGTAACATTTATGTTTTACAATTAAAAACATGTGCTTCAGTGTTTTTTAAATAAGAAAATTTTTTGTTACAATAATTTTTCATCTGTTCATTATTAAAGAAATAAAACCAAATCAGGAAGACGACTAAGATGATAAAAAGACTGAAAGCCAAGTTTTATGAGAAACAATGATAGAAAGGATGCAGAAGAAAGTATTGATAAGTAAAAGGTAAAAGTCCCCCCCGCACATGCTAGCTAGTCGTTTTCAGCTCATTTCTGTTTCTAAGCCAAAGAGCCAGCCATGTCCGAAGATGTTCTCCGCGGTCATATGGCCGGCATGACTAAATGGCGAAGGCGCATAGAGCGCTGTTACCTTCCCAACAAAGTGGTCCCTATTTTTCTACTTGAATTTTTACATGCTTTCGAACTGCTACCGTAGGTCGGCAGAAGCTGGGACAAGTAATGGGAGCTCACTCCGTTACGCAGTGCTAGGGATTCAAACCGCTGAATGCCAACCTTCTGATTGACAAGATCAGCATCTTAGCCACTGAGCCACTGCATCCCTAGTATTGATAGAAGGTATCAATAGCAGTTGTCAGATAACTTTGCCATTGGGGGAAGCAGTTAGGCTTACTTTCTGTTGCTCTTGTAGACATAAATGGAACCAGTGAAATGGTAAAAAGCAGATTCAGGTTAGCCATATTTTCCTCAGATGCGAACACTGATAACATTTGTTACATTTCAACTCTTGGACACACTGCTATTATTCTGGACCAAATCTCCAGAATAGTCTTTCCAGCATTCTTGCTTCAGTTTCAATCCAAATAATTTCATTCCTTTAACCTGTGTATGGATAAGCAAACATATGCTTGATAAAAAGAAAGATACCTTTTTCAAAAGTAGATACTCGTCAAATAATCATCATTCTCATTCATCTTTGGATTTTCAACTGGACTCTCTAATTCTGTCCCACCCATCCATTCATGTTGCGTAGCAAAATATTTCCCCCCCCCAGATTGCACTTAATTGGAAAGTTTTACCAAAGTGTCTCTGCTTTTCCAAGGTAACAGTTGCCTGTTATGCTCCAATAAGCATAACCTGAGTCAGAACCATGAGCGTAGAAAAGGAGGTGTCAAAATCTGCAAAATAGTTGATGTACAACTGTGATCCAAGTTCAGCCCCCTGGGTACATATTTACAACTTCAATGTACCCCCCAAAAAGGGGCAACCTTAATTTATTTGGTAAATTTATGGCTGCCCATCTCACATCTACGACTGACAGGAGTCTAGATCATGACGCTGTTTCCACCAACTTCACCCCATCTCACTCTGTGGCTATTGATGAATGGGGCATTCTTCATCTGACACTTCCAAAAATGTTAGACAAAACTAATGTTTCTCAACCTTGGCAATTTGGAAGACATGTAGACTTCAACTCCCAGAATGTTGGCTAGGGAACACCTTCAAAGTGCTGAAGTTGAGAAATAAAAATATAGACATATAATACCTCATTTTTTAACAGGTTCATTGTTGGAAACGTTTCACTTGGTCTAAATATTATTTCACGTTTTTGTTAGTATAAACGGAATGCTAAAACCAGATTTTAATCAACTTCAGTCATCAACTTGACTGGATTGGTTTGTACAAGTATAAACTACCAAAGTAAAATAAATCAGGGAGGCATTAAAAATTCATTTTAATTGCCCCCTACTGCTTTTCCATTTCCATAATCAAGACAATGATTACAAAAATAAATTATAGACTTAGATATTTACCATATTGTATGTCTTCTTCAGCAAGCATACAAAATACCTTTAACTGACATTAATTTTAAAAAAAAATCTTAAATAGCTTACTTATATTACGATCACAATTAAGTGCATTGTGAATCAACTGCTGGCAACATGAAACCATTAGGTAGTTTGTGCAATTTCCTTTAATGCTTCTGGAATGTAGTCTGGTCCTGGCTGGCCTTTTAAGTTGACTAACATAATGATCCAATTCATACCTTCCTCTAATCATGTCCCAGCCACCTCTGCAAATGAACAAAACTCATCCTCATTCACCTTCCCGGGGTAAATTTTTGAGAATAACTGCCCCACAAATGGCTCTTTGTCTGTCTCTGTACAGGTAGTCCTCGACTTACATTTCATTTAGTGATTGTTCAAAGTTACAACGGCACCGAAAAAGTGACTTATGACTGTCTTTCACTCTTACGACCGATGTAGCATCCACATTTCACATGGTCACCTGATCAAAATTTAGATGCTTTGCACCTGGCTCATACCCTGTTTCCCTGAAAATAAGACCTCCCCGAATAATAAGACCAATCAGGCTTTTGAGCGCATGTGCTAAAATAAGCCATCCCCAAAAAATAAACCCTCCCCAAAACAAAGCAGCAGCCATGAGGTGACCATGCTCGCCACCTCCTGAACCTCAAAAATAATAAGACCTTCCTGAAAATAAGGCCAAGCACTTATTTCGGGGGTCAAAAGAAAATAAGATCGTCTTATTTCCTGGGAAACATGGTAGATATGTCAAACTGAAGTCCCTACCTGTGGCGGCCTTAAATCTGGCTGGCCTGGAAATAGCAAAGAACTGGTCCGTGGTGCTTCTGGCAGCCAAACTGGGTTGCGGGGGGACGACGACGACACACATGCCCCTCCTGTGCCACATTTTGGCTGGCAAAGTATTGCAGGAGGCCACCCAGGCTGAAAATGGGGCATGGGAGAGCTGCACACAGCCCCCACACGCCCTGTTTTGGCCAGCAGGGTGCTATAGGAGATGTCTGTCCAATCTCCTTCTCCCCCGGCCGGCCCGTGGAGGAGAACTGCAATGCTTATCCATCTCTCAAAGAAATCTAGTTTGATACCCCTGCCCTAATAGGTATTACTGATTTTGCTGATAAATTACATTGTTTAATTTTTTACAAAGCACTGGTAATATATGCAGTCTTCAGGCACAAGGATAGGACCTTGGCAGCCTCACTTGACCAGACTAGGAGCAAAAGATATAAATGGCTATCAACATAGTGATAATATCAAACCCCAGATAGGTGGATGACCTCACCCAGCAGTTTCATGTAGATGTGAAAAGGAGGAGAGAGAATAGAACCCTGCAGTACCTCACAAAGGGACAGCAATGAGACTGTCTCTTCCTTTCAACTAACACTAACTGGAACCCGCCCTATTGAAAAGACGAGAATCACCATGAAACAATGTCCCCAATTCCCAACACATGGAGCTATTTCCAACACATGGGGCTATTGTGGTCATTGGAATTGAAAGCCATTGAGGCACCACAGGAATGAATGTACTACCTCCATCCTGACTCTGCCACAAGTCATCTATAAGCATGACTAAAGCTATCTCATGATTAAATCCCAGTTTGAAAACTGACGAAAGCAAGTCTAAATAATCTGTTTCTCAAGAGTTCTAATCATCTGCAGACCAACTATCTTCTCAACAAACATTCCCAAAAAAGGAGGGTGGGAATCAGTTGATAGTTATCAAAAACTGCAGTGGGCTGTGAGAATTACCTTGAGAGATGGAAGGAAGAGATGCAACCTGAACAACTTTCCTAGAAATAAAATCTGAATCCAGAGCAGGAATT
>JANHFT010009998.1:62773-87281 GCA_032467955.1 Pseudoxenodon macrops | reverse complement strand
AGTTGAAACAATTTATGTCCAGGATGCGAGGGGTCAGTAAATATTTTCACGGCCCTCTTTTTGACTCGTGCAGTATAGAGATCTTCAATGGAAGGCAGTTTGGCAGTAATTATTTTTTCTGCAGTTCTGATTATCCTCTGAAGTCTGAATCTGCCTTGTTGGGTTACAGAACCAAACCAGACAGTTATGGAGGTGCAGATGACAGACTCAATAATAAATTGTTTTAGTATAATGCACAGGGAGGGGGAATGAATTCTGACTTCATGCCAGCTTCCCCATTGACTTTGTTTGTAGCAAACTGACAGAGAAAATCACAAACACATGACCAAGGGACCTTGCATGAACTTCATAGAAATTTCAATTCCACAGGAGTCCTGATTTTTTTTCTACTTTCTTTAAATTAGCAGTTTTTAGGTACCTTGAAATGAATCAAATATTGTACTCGTATAATACACTAACTAATGGACTAACTAAAGGGTACAAATAGACAGGAACGTTTTAGTAAATAGATTTCAACTTTTTATTCTTTTAGTGAGAGCCAATTTGGGATTGTGATTTAGGCTCTAATCTAGAAACTGGGAGACTGTTCTTGTGTCTAGTTGTCTTGGTGTGCAGTGCTCTACAGCTTTGTTTTGAGGGTAGGAGTTGAAACAATTTATGTCCACGATGCGAGGGGTCAGTAAATATTTTCACGTCCCTCTTTTTGACTCGTGCAGTTTACAGGTCCTCAGTGGAAGGCAGGTTGGCAGTAATTATTTTACCTTCTAGATGCATGAAAGCCAGGCAGCCATTATCTTGTGTTGTTTCTTAGGCAGTGGAATGTTGCTTTGGCTAAAACTTTCTGTTTTCAAACATTTACACACATTTAGAGGCCTATAGAGAACCATGATCATAAAATTACCGGTATTACTCTTTTTCAGAGTTATCTAGAATCCTCCATGTTGTTTTCTGCCCTTAAAATTAAAAACCAGGATACAGACACATTCAACAAGCAATGTTAACTAGCAACGGTATTACTTTAATATTGTTAAGCAAAAATGGCACCTGTGTCCAGCTTGTTGTGAAAGAAGCCAGTTTGTGATAAAATTTGGGCTCTCTCAACTAATGATTATTGTATAAGGAAAGAGAACCCCATTACAGTTCATGCTAAAACTGTTTCATAGATATCCTCAGTGATTTGGCTAGGTTAAAAGATTTTTAATTTGTATTATTTTCTTCATTGTGGCTGACTCTCTCAGACACCACTGCAGAAAGCCAGGCTGTACATTCATTAATAAAATTGCAATTAAAATCTTCATGGCGACATACCCATTTTGCTAAGACGAGAATTTGCATTTGCAGCAGAGATTAAATTTATAGACATTGGATCCTGGAGCAGGCAATATACCATGGGAAATGGAAACAGGGGAAGTATTGAAGCACACCAACTACCCCCATGTAGTGAAAATCCTCTTTGTTTCCTCTGCCTTATAGCAAAACAGGGACATACATATCTCATTTGAAGGTGCCCCTGATTTATTTTATCCATCTCTTTTTGGCTACCTAATTAAGATGTGGAGTGAAATCTGGCTATTGGAACATTTACAATATGGCTGACCAAAAGCTAGTACCATCCAGAGGCAGAACTTAAAAAACATGGGCCTCTTTTTGTTTCTTTCTTTCCAAAGAGAAAATAAAACGCTGAGCAGTATGGAACACATAGCAAAGCAGGTCATTTCTAAAGGCAGGCTTGGATTATTTGGTATACCACAGTGCCATCTAGCTGGAACAGGTGTCATAGCGCCATTGTAGCTCCTGACAGCAAAAACAACTTCTCCATTCTAATATAAAATGTTCATAAATAATTTGTGACCTTGGATGAAGCTTAGCCCCTAGCTTTATTGTCTGAGTTTTTATTCACATTTGTTTTCCTCAACATAATGCAGCTCAGGATCCCCTGGGCCAGGCTGTAGCTGCAGGACACAAACCAACATATGCTATTTTCATTATTCCTGGAATTGGAAGGCACATGAATTAATGCATTAAATAAACTGCCTATACATTTCAGGAGGGAATTCTTATGATAAGGGACTTCAAATTGCATAAAAGCCCAAATTCGAGGGTATGATATTAGAAATGTTGGGCAAAACAAAACTTAGAGAGAGCTACTTCATGGAAGCCAAGAGAAATAAAACTCCATATTTTGGTAGAGTCATTATTGATCCTTTTAAAAGTGCATGTACACACCCAGACTAAAAGCACAATCCACTTTGAAGTCACACTTTAAACAAGACCTTAATTCTCTACTGATAACATTACACTTTAAAGGCTGATGGAGGGTAAATCATCCCTCAGTCTCCTTAATGGAAGTATAACTGGCAGCACATAGGGCCCTAGCTTTGCTGTACAAAAATAAAATAAAATCTGGAAAGTATCTTTCATACTCAATAACAATTCTAAGCAAAGATGTCCATCATTCATATTCCAGGGACAGTTCTTTTCTCATCCATTAAATGATCTGGAGGCATTGAACTCACAGTTCTATTTAAAAAGGAAGAGTACTAATCATGAGTGGCAAAATGGCAGAATGTTGAGGCAAGAAACACATAGAATCTATAGAGGATTTTCTATAATTGTTCAACATAATGAAAAACCAAAGAGGGGTAAAAACCAAAACCTTCCATAATAGTATTGCCATGTTGAATTACTGTTTTCCCTTTTCTGTTGCTCCTCACATTATCTAACTATGCCATAATAGATGCTAAATTTGCACAAGGTTATTTATGAAGTTCCCTCCCCCACTTTCATTGTTTTTCCCCATATAGAATTAAAAGGGTGATTTAAAGCATCCAATCTTTTCCTACAGCTAGAAAGCCAGGTGAACAAGTAAATCCTTCTCTTGAATGCTTGGGACACAGGGGTGCTTAGCCCATGTTACAGTCCAAAAATTCAAAGTAGGCACTGGCACTTTAAATAGAGACATGTTTTTAATACTACATGAATTCAGAGATCCCTCTTCCACCAAATAGCTACACTTTATCTTGAGAGATAAAGCCCTATTTTTTTTAATCTTGAATGTTTGAATGGATTGGGGGGGGTCTTATTTGCTTATAAATCTTAATCAGCTTCCACATTTGAGCTACCCAGAATAGTTTATTGAACCTTAATAGTGAAGGTGTTGAATTACACAGGTGCCATAGTAGCAGTTAAGAGCTTGGGTTGGATCAGAGCGATCCAGTTACAATCTCTGCTGAATCACAAAGCTAATTGCAGGAATTAAGATAACCTCTCTGCCCAATTTAATTTACAAGGTTATTGTTGCCTAGATAGAATTAGGACAAGGCTCCCATATACCGCTTTGACTTTTCAGGGGGTGGGGGGAAAGGTAGAACATAACGGCAGTAAATATTATTACTGCTTCTACTAACAGTAATAATTTGAGGATGTGTCAGGAATGAAATACGACCAATCACTGCTACTGTAGGAAGAAACAGCCTCTCATAACATTCAAAACATGCAGGATGGCAAGCACAGAGTCATGATCAAAGCCCTAATCATTTTGTACATGCATCAACATCATATGTACATACAAAAGGTCCAGGGCTTTGACTGCAAGGTCACCTCCTCCACCTTGCAAATGTTGACTCTCCCCAAGAACATTAGTTGCAACATCTAAATAGTAATATAGCAACAAGAGTTGGAAGGGACTTTGGAGGTCATCTAGTCCAAACCCCTGCTCTCATAGGAGACCTATACTATTTCTGATAATTGGCTGTCCAGTAAGGCAGGTCAAAATTTTCAATTTTCAATTTCCAAACATTAGGGGTGCTCAAAAGTTGTGACATGACTTGGAGAGCTGAAGAATCTTCTTGGATGAGAAGCGAAACATCTTCAAAGAAAAACCAGACAGTCCAGTTGCCTCTTGAAAAAGCATCTTTGGGACAACCATGACCTGGATGACTGAGAATCTCCATAGACACCTTGGGAATTGTAAAGATATTTTGGTTACGTTAATATAATTTAGATGTGCTTGGTAAGTAACTACATAAATATCATAACTTTTTAACATTTTGTGTTAAACATTTCATTTTAAAGTGTTAAAATGAAGCGTCCAGTCTCTTCTTAAAAGCTTCCACAACCTCTGAAGGCAATTTGTTACACTGGTTAATTGTTCTCACTGTTAGGAATTTTCTCCTTAGTTCTAGGTTGCTTCTCTCCTTGGTTAGTTTCCATCCATTGTTTCTTGTCGTGCCTCCAGGTACTTTCATAAATAAGTTGGCCCTCTCCTCCTTGTGGCAGCCCTTCAAATATTGGAAGACTGCTATCATGTCACCCCCAGTCCTTCTTTTCACTATACCCAGTTCCTGCAATTTTTCTTCATATGTTTTAGCTTCTAGCCCCCTAATTATTTTTGCTGCTCTTTTCTGTACTCTTTCCAAAGTCTCAATATCTTTTTTGTATTGGGGAGACCAAAACTGGATGCAGTGTTCTAAGTATGGTCTTACTCTAGAGCAGTGATGGCGAACCTTTTTCCCCTTGCGTGCCAAAAATGGCAGCGCGCGCGCACATTCACTCGCGTGCGTGCCAACACACAAACCCCCCACGCATTCTGCTCTGCGCATGCGTGCGCACGCCCCCCCCCCATTGGGGTGTTTCTTGCTCTCCAGAGGGTTCAGAAGTCCAACGGGACTTCCTTTTTGCCCGTTGAGCTGTTTTTCACCCTTTGAATGCGAAAAACGATCCTACGGGCAAACCGGAAGTTCGGGAAAGGCCTTCTGATTTGCTTGTTGGGTCGTTTTTTACCCTCCGGAGGCTTCAGGGAAGCATCCTGAAGGCTCCGGAGGGTAAAGAACCGCCCAACACGCAAACCGGAAGTGACTCCGATTTGCCTGCTGGGCCGTTTTAAACCCTCCGGAGCCTTCAGGGAAGCGTCCTGAAGCCTCCGGAGGACGAAAAATGGCCCTACGGGCAAACCAGAAGTCACTTCTGGTTTGCCTGTTGAATCGTTTTTTTACAGGGCAGCGCCTCGCATGCCCTCAGAAATGGCTCCGCGTGCCACCTGTGGTACGCGTGCTATAGGTTCGCCATCATGGTTCTAGAGTGGTAGTAGTACTTCATGTGATCTTGATTAATGCAACCTAGGATTGTATTGGCTTTTGTGGCTGCTGCCCATACACTGTCAAAGTGGACTTAATGGTCTTAAAACAAAGTGGTCCTAACAGAGCCAGGTTTAGTTAAGAATAAGGTTTAACAACCTGAACCCTTAAAGGATTTTGGTGATAATACGAGAAAGAAATATGGTTGCACCCACAGACATCCATGGAAAGGGACAAAAGGGAGGAATGACAAAGCATCCATAATGAGATCATAACTCACATTTTTGGTCAGGTTTCTTTCATTGTGGTTGCAATGGATGCCTAGTAACATACCGGTAACTAGAGAATAGCCAGATTTTTATTTCTCAGGGATGATGTGATCCAAAATGTCTGAATGGTTGGGGAAGTGTGCATCAGATGGGTATAACAAGAAAACAATGATTGAGCTCCTAGAAAAAGTATTCAACTGACAGCACTTAGCACTTAGACTTATATACCACTTTACAGTGCTTTACAGCCCTCTCTAAGCAGTTAAAGAAGATTTGTTCTCTTGCTTTAATCTTTATTGAAGACACCTCTGAATTGATATCAAGAGATACAGATTCAGTACCCCTCCAATCTGTCAGTTGCTTGTTGGTATGGGAATGGGACAACTTGGCACAGGCAACTTGCTGCAGCCAACTCACCATGGCCAAGTCGCCACAGCCAACTCACCATGGCCAACTCACCACATGACAACTCGCTGCAGGACAATGTAACAATTCTATTTAATTATTTAAAATATTTTTTTAAAATTTAATCTTTGCCATTTTATTCTCTTCCTCCTTTTGCATCCTTTCTTTAATGATTCTATTCCACCATTTCTTTGATATTAGTGTCACTCTTGTCCCACAGCAAGTTGTCCTGGCGAAATGACTGTGGTGAGTTTTCTGCAACAAGTTGGCCATGGTGAGTTGGCCGTGGCGAATTGTCATAGACTCTGTTGCCATACTAATCCTTCTGAGCAATGTAGGTATTTCATATTCCTTATGGAAACCAAAGCCATACTTTTATTTACTGTAGCTTTGCTTTTCTGCAGGGAAGGATGAGTTTAATTACACACCATAGAATAAACTATTCAACCGCTAATTTATCATGTTGCCTTTGTTATGGCTTCTTTTTTTAAAAATCAAATCAAATATAAACAATACAAGGCACCACATTCTCCATTGCTCCTTCCCCTTTCCATTTTTCCCCATTCCAACTATAAATATTGTAGAATACATGCAACCTTCTGCACAGCCATCCATCACCCTGTGAATAACCTTTTGGCACACAGTAACTCGATTAAAATTAAGATTCTCCATCATAATAACATCTATTGCATATTAGCACATTACCAACATAAAACGAGATCAAGATTGAGATGAACAGCAAGCCAGAGAAATGTATATTCTTGATTTCTGTCCTAAAGAAATGTATAATTAAAACTTATAATAAGGTGCATATACTAATCTTTTTTTTAATATTCCTATCAAAATAACAGGGAATGAAAGATGAGTAACCGGAAGGATGATTGTTAGTGAACTCTCAGTCCAAGGGCCAGATGACGTAACTGCTTGAAATAATAATCCATTCTTGCAAATAAGGCATGGAGTCAGATCCCTGTAGCCTATACTAAGAACCAAATGACATATTTTAATCAATAGTATAAACTCTAGAGATCTAACTCCAGGTCTTGTATTTAAATATGTGACTAAGGTAGCCCACCAGACAAGAGGCAGGAAATGTGGTACAATATTTTCCCTTACTCCATTACACTACTACCCTTTCCCTATTCCTAGGAGGGATTTTTCAAAAAGAATACAACTGTTAGAGAAATTGAAACACAAATAAATTATACACATGCATTGCTGGGAAGTCTATAGTTAGCATTCTAGATTCATTAACTTGTCAGAGGAACACCTGCTTGCTTCTCCATGTGTCTGGCATGTAGAGTGAATTCCTTAGCTAGTGGTCCATCTCTAGTGCAATTGAATGGCCATGGACCAAGTCGAAAGTGGATAGCTGTGCTATTTTAATCTATAGCAGTGTGCATAATTCCTAACTACCAATTTTTAACAATGGGCACTCACTTTTGCAGAGATTTCTCTTAGATGGAACAAATGAAAAGATGTACACCCTGGTTTCTGCCATTGGCCCTCTGATAGACTCCAATAAAGATCTACAATATAACCAAAATTTCTTGGACCTATGCCCTGCAAGATGCCTTTTCAGTGGGTATTTTTGTATGTAAGCTTCCAGTAGGCAAAGTGATTGAAGTTATGTTAGATGCTTAAAGTCTACTGCCTGGCCTACAAGATCAGTTGCCTTTCTAGAATCCAAACTATTTTATGATCACACAACCAGGGGCTAAACCCAAATGCAGCTATGCAAACATGTAAAATAGAATTACTACCCACAATTCCATCATAATCAGAACTGAATTATATGGCCCATGAGCAGGAAGGTACGACTTATCTCGTGTTGAACTTGATGAATACATTGTCATTTAAAAGCAATGGCCCATGCAACACTTCTTAAGTCCAGAGTTGAAGATCATGCCACAACATTGTTATTCAAAGGAGCTATATTAGAAAAAATATATAGCACCAGACTGCAAAGCTATCAAGAATGGAAATATGGGTGTAAGCTGTGATATATATATCAAAACCTTTTATGGACAAAATAATATATATCGGGGATGGTGAACCTTTTTCTTCTTGTGTGCCAAAAATGGCAGTGTGCGCACACACACTCATGCATGCGGCCCACCATTGGGCCATTTTTCACCCTCCGGAAGCTTCAGGGAAGCCTCCTGAAGGCGAAAAATGGCCCAACGGGCAAACCGGAAGTTTGGGAACGGACTTCCGGTTTGCCCGTTGGGCTGTTTTTCGCCCTCCGCGTGTGCCATAGGTTCACCATCACTGGCCTATTTGATATCAGTTGCATTTTTGTTAAGCACCATATATTTGTTTTTTGCTAATAAACAATGGTGCTATATATCCCTGAGCCATGGACAGCTTTGGTACTCTTTAACATCCTGGAGTCAAAGTGCTGATCTATCTTTCTAAGCACAGCAGATTCCAGCTTTGTAACTCAGTAAGCTTTGAATTAAAGCAGAGAGACAAAGGAGAGGAAAACGTATAGCCAATAGTATAGATGAAGATGAGGCAGCATGTATTGCTTAGAACAAGAATATCATCCTATCATGAAAGGTTCAGGAGTCCAAAGTTTCATATTTGGACAGGAATGGAAAACGTGTCTACCACCTTATGTATATGATTCTTCCATTGTTATTGCTTCAGAACAATTACTTTGTTCAATCACAATTTTCCCTTTACTTCTTTCCAGCATTCAAAGATTTTCCAGAAAGACTGCAAAGGAGGGAAGGCAGGAAGGAAAGGGAGAGAGAGAAAGAGAGAGGGAGAGAAGGAAGAAATACAAAATTTAGCTGTTGCTAGAAATAGCTAAGCAATAGTTTTATTTATATACATATGTCTTTTGAATCACAATCTCATGTTAAAATTAAAATCTAAATACAACAACAATAATAAAATATAATAAAACAAAAAAACATTAACTTAAAATTATGCCAATAAAATTTTTTATAGTGTAGAACACATATGTGTTCTACAAGGTATGTGTTAGCAGAACTCTTTAGGAAGAATTTTCAATGCTAATGTGCTACTAAACAAGTGTATATTCTTCTTGATAGCCCAGTGCCCTCATATCAGATGGCAAACAGGACACCCTTCATAGAAAATTCTGATTTTGAGGACTTGTATATGGAAACAACCAGTCATTCAAGACCCACTGATAGTCAAGGTATGGTAAAAGTTTAACACTAATTTGCTAGCTTCTTATTATCTCTCTTGTTATTAGTAGTAATAGTGGTAGTAAGTCAGCGGTCCCCAACCGTTCTGGCTTTGTGGATCGGCGGCGGGGGGAAGGGGAGAGGGCACGGTTCTATGCAAAAAAAACAAAAAAAACAGGCTTATGTACAAGATGTATATAAGCCTGTTGTATATATATGAACATTCGCTTGCACGAATGGAATTTTGTGCACATGCACACTGCTAGCTCAAATGGAGCTGCACACATGAATGTGTTTTCCTGCCCCTTTCACGGCCCAGGGCTAAATAGGCCACAGCCTGGGGATTGGGGACCTGTGGTAGTAATACACATACATGTACAGTACATGTAACTAATTCAAAACCAGCACTTTGAACCAAACTGGAAAGAATAGCAAATACAAAAAACAATTAGTAATCTATCTGCAGACCTCAAGCAATTGTCAAAGGTAATCCTACATTAGAATAAAGTGGTGAAAGCATGAGTAACTGAGGCTGAGGAATCTCTGAATAGATAAGCTGGTAAAAGATATTCCATCTGAAAGCTGATGAACGGCTGATGGTGACGACTGATTGGATTTGCTAGATCCAAGATAAAATAGAGATGAATAACTATATCTTTATAATACTTTGTGAACATGTTTGACCTTTGAGGGTTTTGTTCATAAGGTAAGCTGTTAAACTTGCTGGATAGCCCAATGGGATGCAAATATGCTGGAAAGAAACTGAAAATATGCTGGTCTTACTATGAATAGGCTCAATCATGAATTGTTACTTTGATTAGATTTTCCTGTCATTCATGCTCTTCAATATTACTACTTGCTTCATTCCTTACAACTCACTAAAATCAGAGATTGACTGGGCTCTGCATAGACAGCAGCACTAGGATTAATAATAGTAAATACTCTGCCCTAACTTTACATTATCCTTTATAATTTGTTTTTATTAAACTTGTGTAGTCCTTGTATCATGCTTGGACACATCATTGTGTGGAAATAAATAATTAGGAAAAGTTGGAAGGAAAAAGAGGAATCGAATGACCGGTGAGTGACAAGGTGACGGATTCAGTTATGACAGCAGTGAATATACCACAAAAGGGTTAAAAGGTCAGTTTGAAGGTAAATTATTCTGGAAACTATCTAGGTAGTCAATACTGACTTGACAGTACTCATTCACTCATTCAGTGATCCATCTTTTGCTGGGTAGAACAACTGTCCTCTGTACTTGCCATACAATCCCACTAAAGTTCTTGCTTTATGGTTACAAATACCATAACACATTGAAATTTGAATTAAAAGAGTTACAACTGCAAACTTTTCTTTTCTCCAAGAAAGCATAGCCTAACAAACAATACATGCAGTTTTTTTATCCCTTAAGTTTACTAAAGGAAAGTCAGCAGTCTTCAAGTCTAAGTAGTAATATGAATTTTGATGCCCTGTCTTCAAGTCCAGCATTTTATTGACTAAAAACATCACTGCAGAAATTATAAAGAATACTACAGACTTTAAAATATAATTAACAAAACACAAATTTTGGAATATCTCAAATCATTAGAGCCTCAGTATAGGTAGTCTTCATTTAGCGACCATTCCAGTTATGTCTTGAGATGTCAAGGGTAGGGGTGATTTTTGTGGTTTCATCCTCGTAAGCCGCCTGGAACCATTGAGAGTGAGTTGAGCAGTCATATATAAGTATATATTTTCTTTAAAATAAAATAAATAAAAACATTCTACAAAGGGTTATATATAGACATCGTTTTTATATGCATGCATAGAGTGGTCAAGGGCTCCCTTGACAACACTTCAATGGCAATTTCTAGATGTTAAAGAGACTAATCCCAGGTAATATGATTTTCCCAACATAGATTAATTCTAATATGGGCTGATTTACAAGCATGTTTTCTAATAGTTGGAAACAACCATTTTTGGTTTTTCTTTCAAAAGAACATTCATACCTCCTTTGAATAGGCTGTGACATGTTTATTTATTTAAGAAAATGTATATGGCTGTAGTGACTCCAGGCTGCTTACAAAGATAAAAAACCCATATTAAAAAAATAGCAATACCTCCCCCCCCATGACAGCACTCAATCAATCAAATAAATCACTTGATAGGCTCCATCCCTCTCTGGCTGAGGCGTCTTGGCAAAACCAGGTCGTCAGGGTTTTGTGAAGAATGTCATGATGGGTCAATGTTTTTGGTGATGTCAGAGCTGGGATTGTTTTCTTGCAAGTGCACTGATGATGTTACCTAGTTTGAGTAATAAAGTGTCTGCAAGAACACACAAAAAGAAAGCAACCCCAGCTCAGAGAACATCAAGGACTCCTCATTGCAACTCTGAGCTACAAATATTCTGCTTTATGGGTCAATGTTCCTCCACCAAAGGACATCCGGGTCCCAACTAGCAATTTAATCAATTATCAAGAGATTAGCACTGTCAGGTTATACAATACTGAAATCTGTAGTTTGTACTTGTAATTTGAAGGCAGTTTATGTGGTTAGGACCCTGGGTTGAAGATTAACAAAGCCTGCGTTTCAGACCCGAGTGCTGCTGCATGACGGGGTGAGCTCCCATCATTCGCTCCAGCTCCTCCCAACCTAGCAGTTTGAAAGTGTGTAATCATGGATAGACAGATAGGTACCACTTTGGTGGGCACATTAACAGAGGCATAAAAGGAGCCCGACTGGACAATGGTGATATTACCAGCTAATCCTTTCAACCTGGAAGCACCTTGGTGCTTCTAACAACGAATGCGAGCGACTTGTAATTTTAAAAAAACCTTAAAAATTGTTTTAGGTATATGCACCTACATATACACATACACACACACGTTACTGAAAATGCAAATATATACTGAAAAATGCAAATATATAGCCATATTTTGATGTTCTTCAAATAGTAATTGGCTGAATGAGCACCATCAATTCATTTTGTGCTAGACTGCTGTAATGTAATCGTATTTAAACACTAATCACACTGGCACTGATTGAACAGGCCTTACCTTAAATGAGTCTGAAGAATAGTACTGAAATGTAATAGGGATCGCATTACTTGATTAAGGCGAATATCCCTCACTGGGCTTATTCTGAAAATTCTTCAAGAAAGAAAAACTGAAGAAAGCAATTCAATTGCCTTTCTTGTTCTCTTGACAGGATGCCACAAAAGACCATGAGAATATCCAAACTAATGTCTAGGACAGTGACCTTTTATCAGTTTTATATTACAGAAATCAAGCAATCTGTCCTTGAAAAATCTATATTGATTCTAATTTTAAATCACAATAATGATATCACTATCCATCTATCCATCCACCTAATCACAGTTGTCTTGCTATATTCATACATGAATAAGTTTCTAATGCTGAAATACTGTATTAGTAATTACAATATATATTTTGTATTTAAACCTGAATTACTTAAGTGTTTAAATTATTATAAATGTCTTTTCATATTCCTCAGAAATCTTATTTCAACAATCAATGTAAGTATCGCCATCTTTCTCTTCCTTTTCAATGTTTTGTTACATTAAGTGTTTCCATCTGCATTACAAAAAAATGCCCTTAAATGAAACCCAACACCAGCCACAGATTCCCTTATCCTTTCCTACTTATTCAGGAATACATTAGCTGATTAAAACTAAAAAGAAAATCAGATACAAGTGTGACAAACATGCCATTATAAATGAAAACGACTTTTATAAATTTATCTGAACAAAGTTCTGATAGAAGAGTTCTTCATGACAAGACATTAGAATTCATGTAATGTTTCATTATCATAACTTACCTAGAAACTAAACACAGAAATTGATCCTTGGGGAATAAGAATACAAAAAAACAGAAATATAATGAGCCAAGAAATGTGGCTCAAATCCAAATTAAATCTTCTTCCACATTGGCAAATTTAGATCAATGGAACTTACTACTTACAATCATAATATACAGCATTCTGGATCCTATCCCAAAGATAATTACCCAGCTAATAAAAAATAAGTAATTGATGAAGCAATCAAGTCATATGTGGACTGAAATTGATTAAGATATTTGTGGCTCATTTTTCCTTCATAAAATCATATGAAGATGCTACTCAATTGCTACAAAGGGTATCAGACCTTCATGGAAAATCAAACAAAATATTTTAAAATAATAAAGCACTTGAGCTTCAAGCTGCACATATGAATTAAATTAGTAGACATCTACAGAAGTATTTTGTTTAAAGAAATATAACCTTTTTAAAAGTATCCTTACAATTCTTCTGAATTTTAGTCTTTTCTTGGAAAAGAAGCCAAAGCATACATATTACTGTACAAATATATTTTTATCGCTAATGGAGGGACCTTTTTTTCTCCAAACCTGGAGATCTCCCCTTCTATTCTGCCTATTCTGAATCTAAGCAAACAAAACAATAAGATCTACTCTTAGTCTCTTGCCATCATTCACATGTGGTCTAATCATTCTCTGGCAATGTTATTGTTTTGCCGTGGTGGCAGACTCTAATGATAGGCACACAGGAATACATAAAAGGACACAACTGTTTATTTGCCAAATATGATTTCTGATGCACTTTTGTATTTTCCCCAAAGCCAATCTGATCACTTGAGTCACTTATTCTGTTCTTGTAAGCTGAGCATCCATAGTTGATGCTCAGAGCCCATGACTGTTTCAGATCACACACACACACACACACTGGCATTTGCCCTGAATGGCTCAACAGTCTTGTTTTCAGTCTTGTACTTGAACAGAATAAAAACAGGAAGAGTCTGTGATTTGTGTCAGATTCACAGGGTAGCAGCAGCCATACTATGATAATGAAGCCAGAGAAAGTGTGATTGAGTTTACATGCATGAGTTGCAACTGTTATTTAAATTTAAAATAAAGAAATCATTTTGAAATTGGCAATGAAAGCTAAAGAATTTTAGGAAGAGAACTATCTTATATACAGGCCTGAGGTTAATGTTTGTGTGTATGGTGCTGGTATGTCTCTATTACTGTGGTGGTTTTCAGTTAGGGCTCTGGTTTTGTTTATGTTTTTAACAGTTTTTACTAAGTATCAGGTTTTGTAAACTGCCAAAAATTATTGAAAAGTGGGGTGGAGGGTACAATGAACTGAATGAAATAAGGAAAAACTACGAAATGCAGGTAGATGAAGGATGGATCTCAGATATCCATGTAAACACACAATTACTATTTCTCTCCTCTGTTCCCCAACTCCTTTCTTTGTAAGAGATTTCATTCAAAATATATTTGCCAGTATTAACAAATATGCAGCTTCACATTTAAATGAATATAACAAGGAAAAGGAGCCAATAAGTATCTCTAGTCATGTATATGCCTAGTTAGTTGTGTTGTGATTGTTGCTGACCACTATTAATTTCTGAGTGATTCATTAGGAGTTTCCTCAATTAAAGGATCCAAAATTTTGGTCAAGAGCTCCACACCTAGCTGTGGATATAAGATGTCCCATCTCCCTCCTTACTACAACCTGTAAGATAAAAGACAAAGGTTCTGCATGCCTTAAGCATCTGGAGCAGAGGAATAGATATTGGGGGGAGGATGGTGGGGGTTAGACAATCCCTTTCCCCAATACACACATGCATGCACACTTGCACACACACACACAAAATATTGTACCAAAACATTCATAGTAATTAAGATAGTAAATACTTCTTTATCAAGAAGTGATAAACTTTTTGCAAGTGAAAAATGAATAAAAAATTTGATGTAATTGCCTGCAGTTATGATGATCCTATCCTCCATCCTATCACTGTAAATCTCATATTTCTGTAAAAATAATCTGATTGTTAATAAAGTGTATAATTTAATGGATTTCATGGAAGTAACTATGTTTAGTGGAGTTTAGGTCTAACTAAATATATGCAGGATTGCAATCTAAAATGTATATCATCTGAAGCAAAGATGAAGAAACTTAGATTCTTTTTCCTTCCTGTGTATCCCTGTACATATAAGCAGTGAAATCAAAAGATCAGAAAATCTAGAAAACATAGCCTGTGTCACACTTTACAAGAATCAAATGGATAGAAATCTGAGCCATAATAAAGCTATTACAGTTCAAAACACTTTTGTTTTTCTTAACAGATTGATGTGAATTACTCATCTGGGATGTTTTTATCAATAAGTACAAAAAACAAAACTGAGGAAAGATTTGTGTCCATGACATTTACATCAGGTTTTTTAAGGCATATTTTTACAGTTAAAGCATTACATTACCTTTCTGGACATGGATTATGTCTGGGAAGTTGGCCAGATGTCCCTGATACAGAGCTAATAAATCCATCACTGGGTCCAGGTCCTGTCTGGGTTGGTCTGCAAATAGTTCACCAATAGCATCATAAGCTTCCCCAGTGAAGGCAATGGCCTGATTGAGGCCAACTGAAAAAGCCTGCTGGTCCATTTCAAAGGCTTGGCTGAGGCCCCTGAAGGAGTGTCCCACTTTCTGGTATTCCTTTTTGAACCCAGCAACCTGCTTGCGGGCAAACTCATTGACAGTCTGGTTCAACTGAATGGTGCTCTCATCCATCTTTTTGGTGAAGCTTTTGAAGCCATCGACTTTACTTTCTACCTCCTGCAGGTCCAGAGCAGCAGGGCCACCGGCAGGGACGCTAATGGTCAGGAAGAAGTTAGCACCCACCATCTCGTCCTTCTCAGCTTTGCGTTTGCCTTGCTTCCAGGCCTTCTCATCAGTGCTGGGACAGGTGAGGAAATGCTGGAAGGCGTCACACTGGGCCAACACGGGATGGCTGCACATGTGGTCCATCCACCACGCTAAGCCTTTGCGGCGCTTGGAGATAAAGTCCTCCTCGAAACGCCCGGTGGCTTGTTTCTCTGGCAAGTGGGGTACGGAGATGACGGGGAACTTCTCGACCAGACGGCCATAGAGCCAATCAAAGTGCTTGTAGCGCCGGTTCACCTGCTGCCCTGTGTGGCTTGGCACCAGCTTGTAGGCAATGTAGCTCTTCATGCCTTTGAATTTGGTCTGCTTGGTTGGGTCTTCGATGGAGCACTGGAAAGGGTAAGGGTTTTCTTGCCACTCGGGCCCATAGGAGCCCAGCACTACGCAGAGCTTGTCCCCGTCCTTCACGAAACCCGACGCCTCACCCAGCACAAAAGCTTCGCCTCCGGATTTCACGAAGGTGGAGAAGCGGTTCAAGTTGCGGCTGACGGTGGCCGAGCTCTTGGCGGCCCCGGCCGGGTGATGCAAGGGGCCGCCAGGTTGGCTGCTCCGGGAGCTCAGCGACAGATCGGACCGGGTGGAAAGGGAATACCTGCTGGCCGAGCCTCCCGCCCCGCCGACTCCCATCGTCGCATTCTCGTAGTCCGGGTAGGAGCAGCCCAGGACGCCCGGCTCGTCCGCCACCGTAGAGCTGTCGTCCCAGTCATCGTCCCAGTCGTCGTCGCTGCCTTGGCTGGCTTGGTAAGAAGAGCCGCCGTAGGAGCGCGCCGCCTGGAAGGAGGAGAAGCCCGTCGAGGCGGGCGGCGGAGGCAGCTGGAAGGGCTCGGCGGCCGGCGGAGGCAGCTGGTGATGCTGGGCGGTGGCGATGACGGGCGGGGGGTTGAAGGCGGTCGGCGGGGCCGCCAGGGGCTCAAAGCCGCCGGACGGCACGTTCGCGTAGCGGGACGGGACGGGCGCGGGAGGCGGGAGCGCCGGCTCGGCTACCGGAGCTCGGATGACCTGCACGTAGGAGGCCGGGAAGAGGCCGCGGTCGCCGCGGCTGTTGACCCCCTCGAACCAGCCCTCGATCTCCTGGTCGCTGCACAGGCTCAGCACCTCGTGTTCCCTCAGCGAGATCTCGCCCGGGTTCTCCGACCTGAAGTCGTACAGCGCGCGGGCCCGCAGCAAAGCCATGGCCCCGCCGCCGCCGCCGCCGCCGCCGCTCTGGTCGCCGCCCAGGCAGGGATGGAAGCCGAAGGGCCGCCTCACAGCGCCGCCAAACAGGCGCAGCTCGCGCCCCCCGCCGGCCGGCCGGCCGCGCTGCCCGCCCCGCCGGCGGGCCAACGGCCGGTCCGCCTCCTTCTCCCGGAGCGCCTCCTCCGCCTCACCCCGAGCCCCGCTGCCTCTCCGCTGCTCCTCGGAAAAGACGCGGGAAGGGCAGCTCTCTCCTTCGGCGGCCGCGCTCCCTAACCGAGCGCCGGAGTGCGGCTTCGAGGCGCCCAGGGAAGGGGCCGGGTCGGGGGACTGTCCCACGTCGCCAGTTTCACTAATCCAGAGCCGAGAGAAAGGGCCGGGAAGCCGAGCCCAGAGCTGCCGCCCCCATCGATGGGGCCGGAGCGGCGGGCCGATGGCTTTGGGTTGACTTCGCGGTGCGCCGCCTGCCCTCTGGCGTTCGGCGCGGGAGGAACGCCGCTTCGGAGCGAGGGAGAAGCCGCTAAAACGGTCTCAGGCGCTGAAAAAGTGGGGTCTGACTCCGGGGACCCGTAAGCTGAGGTTGAGTCAGGGAACCCCTTCGACGGGAAGCCCTCAATAGCGATTCTTGTCCAGTCAGCCGCCCTACAGTTTCCTTGCCAATCATCTTGTATAAATCCGGTATATTTTTTGATCAGTCTAGATGAGCTCTGTTATTACTTTTATTATATTATGATAAGAAAATTCCTTATACCACCAGGCTTGAAATTTTGGCCTTAGACAACTTAGAACTTCCCGGACTTCGGACCGACCTAAGCGTAGTACATAAAATCATCTGCTACAATGTCCTTCCTGTCAATGACTAGTCCAGCTTCAACCAAAACAATACACGAGCACACAATAGATATAAACTTATGGTAAACCACTCCAAACTTGATTGCAGAAACTACGACTTCAGTAACAGAATTGTCAATGCCTGGAATGCACTACCTGACTCTGTGATTTCTTCCCCAAACCCCCAAAATCTTAACCTTAGACTGTCTACTGTAGACCTTACCCCATTCCTAAGAGGTTTGTAAGGGGGTGCATAAGTGCACAAGCATGCCTGTCCTAATATTTCCTTTTATCCGAATCTATCTCATGTATTCATAACCTTGTCTATACTTGTATCTGTTTTCTAATATATGCTTGACGAAATAAAATAAAATACTTGGTGGTCTCCCATCCAAATATTAAATAGGAGCCTCTGACTCTGCTTAGCCTTTTCAAATGCGGAGCATTTAAATATTGGATCACTATTGTTGGTGCCATCAGGGGCATATCTTCCTGTTTGTTTTCTTGGCAACATAAGGCTGTTTTCTTTGCACTTGGTAATGATTTTCAGTCTTGATTAAGACTCCCTCTTAAAATGCTAATCAAGGACAAACCCTGCTTAGCTTTTTAAGATCATCCAAGTCTGGACACTTGCTGCTTATATAGAGACAGATTATACATAAAGACTAAACAAAAATTAATAGTCCTGGTAGTGATGGTAAGTAGGGAAATCAGAGGAGAAACCAAATTGATGATAAATCAAGAAATTAAACCCACAATATACTTAAGCATATAATGATTTAAATCAATATTTATGATTTAAACTATTAAAAATTAAAAGTTGGCTTACATTGAACATTAATTTAAATGTACATATATTTAATAATTTATGGACATATCCTCCCTTCTCCAATTTGATTTGGGTAAAATTCTTTTAATGGAATTTTTTTTAACATTAATTCCACTAATATGCATTCCTTGCCTTTTGCCCAACATATAAATACACATGGAAATATTGATGATCAACTTTAAATATATTTTATATTTTAGAATTGTGTAGATTAGATAAACTGTAAATTAAATTAGTTTCTTCCCTGTCCTTAGACAGAAATGAATATGAGGCATTCACATTTAATTATATAGCTGCTCTTTTAGGATTGGCTTAATGTAACACATAAGTACTCATAATCGGCTACCTAATTTTAGGTAGACTGATCCTAGTGTTAGGTAAAATATGATGATAGATTAACATCACCACACTTTTCTAGCCCTTGTATTGAGGTTGCTGCAGGACCTAAAACCTGGTTGGGCAAATTTCTGAGAGGGTAACCTTCCTTCAATTGGGTTTCTGTGACATAACCCAATCAAACAGATGGACATATTCTTATTATAGACAGACAGGCAGGCATTAACCAGCATTAATTGAGTGCTGGCACCCCAGTGATCAGGATTGGGTCAGAAAAATGAGTCATAACCAGTTGGAATCTTCTCTTCCTCTTAGAATAGTTTACTTCCTTGGCTCAATAAACCAGGATGTTGCAGCCATGTTCCCCTCCAATCCACTCCTGAACCCAACCCTACCTAATGTGGGCAGTGGAAACGCATGTCTTGCCTGCCCCAAGCTTCTGCCTCTACTCAGCCATGAAGGGGCCACTCATGCTCTCTCATAGAGTGAAAGAATGTCCATCAAACCAGAGCCACCAAAACCAAACTATTTAAATTACCACATCATGCAAGATCTATACCAAGAAAGATATAATGCTCAATACGCATTCTCACTATCCATGGATATTGCAGCCCCTCCTTATCCAACCTTCTCACTAATGGCCAGCCCAACCTAAAATTATATAAAAATAGCATTCCAAAATATTATTTAATGATTTTCTTCAGCACCATAATTTAAGAGCATTGGTTTCCCCCCCCCAGCCTTTATGGGGGTTCATCTTCCAAAGCTATTAGCTATGTATTACAACTAGAAGAATTACGGCCTTTACAACACATACCTCTGTTATCAGCATAATATCTCTACATACTAAGATTTTGCCTGGCTTTGTCATTCTATTTAGTCCAAGAAGCAGATATTTCTCTATTTCACAGTTTTACTCACATGTCTGGCTTTTTGAGCCCAGGAAGATAAAACTCCCATTATTACTTCCATTATTTTTTTTCATATACTTGCATCAGCTTGATACAATTGACATAATTTTAGCTTCTTTTAAATATTAAACATCAGACCAATCATCAAGAGGTTCTTTAATATTCCTAACTTCATTATGGTTTCATTAGCCAATCTGAGATTAATATTTTTCCAGGATTTTAAATTCTGATTTCTGTTTATTTCAGTCCAGAACTTCTCAAGATATGTTCTGCATATAGACTAAACAGAAAGGGTGACCATATATAACTTTGGCATTCTTCCTCTTTTTGGACCAATGAGTTATTCCATATGCTTTCCTTACTGTTGCCTTCCTAGTTATTATGGATTCCTTAGGATGCAGATGAGGGCCCCATAATTTGATTTATTTCTCTCTCACCAACATCCTTAGTATGTTCAATAATGCAAAAATAAATTTATTTCTGGAACTTACATTTTTCCATTATCCACCAGATGTTTTGTGCCTCTGCTGCTTCTGAAGTCAGCTTGAACTTGTGCTAGGTTCTCATTGCATTTGTTCTCGAAGTCTGGATTGGAAAATCTTAACCATGTTCTTAACATATGAGATAAGCATAACTGTTCTGTAGTTTGAGCAATGTTTAGTACTGTGATGTATTTTCTATAGCTGCTTAGAAACTGTGAGCAGCATGTCAACTGCATCATGTAGTCTGGTTTTCAATAGGTCTGCTGGAATGCCATCGAGGCCTGTAGCGTTGTTATTAGCAAAATTTTAGGGGCCTTTAAATTACATTTTCCAAGATTCCACGTTCCAGCTTGCTGATTCTATCTCTACATGTAGAAATGATGTGAGGCTCATTTTTGTATAGTTCTCCCAGCCATGCCATCACACCTTTATATATCCTTTATTGACTGGGTCTTGGTTTTTGATAAGCCTCAAGCATCCCCCTGTCCCGTTAACATACAATAAGAAATGCATACTTAATTTGAATATGGATTACATACCCTTTCCTATCAAAATGTATTCCATGTCTTACATTTCTAAGACTCATTGAATAAAAGATTTTTACAGACATTTCAAAGACTTCACTGCAAAATTTGAAAAAAAAGAAATAAATGTTAAAGGAAAACTTGTTTTGGCTCAAATACTGCTTTGAGAAATGCAAACGACATTGTTTCTAATTTATTCTAGCACTAAATATACTCATGTATGATTTGCTGTATTGAATTAATAATATCTTTTAACCTCTTATTTGAATGACTTATGACCTGATAGTTGGAGTAAATATTTGATTGATTAATTGATTGTTTCATTTTAGCACAAATTTTCTCTCAGGTTTGTAGCTTGGCTGAGGAGTTTCTGGACCTTTGCAAAAATATTTGTTTCCACTCTACTTTGCAGCAGCTCTCTTTTCTTCAAAAGTGTTGCCTGTTTTGCTTTTCCCTCTGATAGCTCCTTTAGTTGTTTTTGTCGCTATGCTGCAAAAACGTTTCATTTATTTTTAAATTACTTTTTATCTGGTTCCTATCAGTATGCCTTGTCACTTTAGCAATTCATGTAATGCCACTAGGCGGCGCTAAAAGGTTTCAGAAAATCAGGCTACAGCATAAAGTTAAAGCCATAAAAATTGAGTTTAAAGGTAATCCTCAATTTATGATCACAGTTGAGCCCCAAAATTCCATTGCTAAGTAAGACAGTTGTTAAGTAATTTTGCCTCATTTTATGACATTTCTTGTCACAGTTGTTAAGTGAATCACTGCAGTTGTTAAATTAGTAAATGGTTATTAAATGAATCTGGCTTCCCCAATGACTTTGCTTGTCAGAAGGTTGCAAAATCACATGACCTCATGACATTGCAACCGTCATAAATACATGACAGTTGCCAAGCACCTAAATTTGGCTCACGTGGCCATATTCTGCAATTGTGTGTGAAAAATGCAGTTTGAAAAGCATTCCTAAGCCCCTTTTTTCAGTACTGTTATAATTTCAAATGGTTACTAAACGAATGTTTGTAAATCAAGGATTACCTGTACAATAATATCTACTGTGACATTATACTGTAACGGAAACAGAATCAGCAACCAAGGGGAAATTATATTGTTGCTCATGAAGTTACGGTAATAAATTATGTGATTTCAAATCAAAACCGGCTTGGGGGACAGGGAAACATAGATGACTTGATTATGTGGGATGAAATTAAACTTTCTCGCCCAGTTTATGAAGTTTCTCTTTTATTTATTTGTATTGTATGTTGGCTGTTTAAGAGATTAGAGGCGGCTCTATTCCCAGAAATAAAAAACATAAAAATATATCAGAATACTGAGTACATTACATGGTTATCTAATCTTTAATTCTCCCTAATCGAATGATTTAATTAGGATTAATTAAAATTTAATTAATAATTAAGCATGATGGAAGTTTGCATATTAATACAAAAATCTATTGCATCTCCATCATAAGGTGGACAACCAATGTTTTAACAAACTGTTGAATTCCTTAGAACTGAACCTTTTTGATGAATTACATTAATTTTAATGTAATAAGTTGTATTTATCATTTTTTGAATCTTCAGACCATTGCATTTGTAAAATAAGGAATTGCAATTCAGTGTTCAATTTTTGTTGTACGCGGTGTATCCATATATATTTAATAACATTTTGTAATTGTCTATATAACTGAATTATCATTTCACTGAATACCTGGCAAATTATCTTCTTTGTGTATCCTTTTGAAAGCACATTAGTGCGCTATCCAGAAGTGCACCACAGGGGGCGAACTAGCTCCAACTCAGAATGGCTAATGGCATTCCTCCACCAATGTTGCCTCGTGTTCAGGAGTCGCATTCGGGCAGGTCTGACATCGGCTAGCTGTCACGCATGCCCAGCTGCTGTGGCCTAGAGGTGGAACTCTTGCCTCACAATCAGGAGGTTGTGAGTTCGATCCTAGGTAAGGCAGATGTAGGGTCGCCTCCTGTTTGGGCAGGGGGTTGGACTAGATGACCTGGAAGGTCCCTTCCAACTCTGTTAATCTGTTAAATCCGTTCGTACTTCTGCATGAAGCGCCATTATTTTTTCCATCCAGTGGGTACCTATTTATCTACTTGCAGGTAGCATGCTTTCATATTGCTAGGTTAGCAGAAGCGAAGGCATGTGATGGGAGCTCTCCTCATCACGTAGTGCTAGGATTTGAATCACTGGACTACAGATCTTCTCCAGTATCTTTAAGTCACTAAGCCACCACGCCTCTTTTAGAATAGTTGGAAGAAAGTTTCAAGAGACAACATTCTCCCCTCTCTCTTCTCAAGTCTTGACTCTGGCTTAAACTCCAATGGAGTATACAGAAATACCCTAAACCCCATTGAATGTTCTTTGTTCAAGACATAACCAATTCTGAGATGGTGGTGAAGTTACAAGCAATAAGTCACCACTTCTCAGAGTATATTGATCATGTAGATGAGGGCCAAAGAGAACCTTGACTAAATCCATCCTGCTGGTTGATTTTGTACAGTCTGAAAGCAAGAATGGCTGGGCAGGCAGATGGCAAATCACCAGGCCTGAACCTCATTCAAGGTCAGGGCAGGAGACAGGGGTGATGGAGGGGGTGGACAAGCAGATGTGACCTATCATCAACCTTCTTGCTAGTGGGGTGATGCTGTCCAATGACTACTCTGCTCTTTGGCATGCCAGTTGCACCTAAGGAAAAGGAAGAGGGCTTTTCACAGAAAATGTTTGCCAGCCCCGTGTAGATTAGGAGAAAAAAAGGAAATATAACATTAAGAAAAATTGAAAGAGAAGGAAGATAATGGGGCAAATGAAAATTTTGTTAATCGTTCAAGACTAAACAAGGTAGGAAAAGCTGGTGCCTGCCAAGATACTCTGGACCAAATCCAACTCCTGTATGTGGGAGAAGAAAAATCACCTTGACAATTTCCTTTTTTGGAATATAAAGAAGCTTTAGCAGATGTCATAGAAAAATGCTTTCAGGGATTGTTTCAATTAAACTGTATACACTGGAATGATGTAGTCTATGAGATGCTTCAAGATAGAAATCTTTACATAGTTTCCCAAATCTCTTGTTTAATGTTTTTGCAAGTCTGAACATGACACAGCATTGCAAGCAAAGAGGAACACAAATTTTTATTTATTTGGAGTATGAGGCAAATCTCAACCTATTTCCAGATTTATCCTCAGGATTATAAAAAATGCAAAAGTTTCACCAAGCGTGCCTCATAACAAGGCAAAATTGAATAGCAATAGCACTTAGACTTATATAATGTTTCAAGGGCTTTACAGCCCTCTCTAAGCAGTTTACAGAATCAGCCTATTGCCTCCAACAATCTGGCTCCTCATTTTACTGACTTGGAAGAATGGGAGGCTGAGTTAACCTTAAGCTGCTGAGACTCAAACTGCCAAATTGCTGGCAGCCAGCAGTCAGCAGAAGTACCTTACAGCACTGCATTCTAAGCTGCACTGAACCACCATGGTGCAGTGATTATATACCGTATTTTTTGGGATAATAAGACGCTCTGGACTATAAGACGCATATTAGCTTTAGAGGAGGAAAACAAGAAAAAAAATCTGCCTCTGCCACCTGTTCGCCACCGCCTGTTCGCCATGGCCCATTTGCCGCCGCCTGTTTGCCACCGCCACCACCTGTTTGCCGCCACCCATTTGCCACCACTCGCCGCAAAAGGGTGGCAGCAGTGATAGGCGGTGGTGGCAATCCCCGCCACCTAGAACAGCTGATCGACACCGCACCAACACCCCTCTGTATAAGAT
>JANHFT010009998.1:31480-42300 GCA_032467955.1 Pseudoxenodon macrops | reverse complement strand
CTCCAGAAGTTGTGAATGCTCCAACACTGGAAGTTTTTAAGAAGATGTTGGATAACCATTTATCTGAAGTGGTGTAGAGTTTCCTGCCTTGGCAGGGGGTTGGACTAGAAGACCTCCAAGGTCCTTTCCAACTCTGTTATTCTATTCTATTCTATTCTATTCTATGAGCAAGAGCCAGAACTTTGCATTTCCCTTGACACCCAAAGCAGTAAAGGAGGAAGTAAAGACAAAGAATTTCTGTCTGTCTGTCTACCTGCCACATTTTTAAACTTACAATTTCCCTCATAGAAATCTTATATGGATTTGAGTTATGGAATGTTGTTTCCAAATCTGGAGTTTGTGTGTGTGTGTGTATACGAAGAGCACTGGATGCCTTTTTGAGCACTTTGGCTAGGAAGAGAATATACAAATATGATAAATATGTACCTAAATATATTTAGAGACTATTTTTTTAAATTTCTGAAATAAAAATGTAGGTGGAAATGCAGGAAATTAGTTAATACGTTTCTGTAATGTCACATTTTGGCATAGCTAAATCTGCTAAAGAACTCTGAAAATGATCTATATGGGTCTCAGGTCAGGGATACAAAATTTGGAGGAGGATGTGGATTACAATAAAATTCATGCAACATTAAAAGTAAGTATTTGAAGGACACATGGCTAATGGTATGATGAATATGTTATAATTTCAGTAGTATGCAATTCACATTGTCCTGTTTGGTTTGATTGTTGAACCCAATAAGAGTGATACGTGATGGACGTAAAGCAGATGTGAAAATAAGGGATATGCTCGGGAAATGATTCAATATTGAGCAGAGTAGGGCAAGAATGTTTAATGTCTCCTTGGTTGATTCATGTATTTATGGATAATATGTATAAGAAATTGTACGGAGATTTAAGAATATTGTTTAGGAAAATGAAATTCGTATGCAATTGATGCAATCATATTGGCCAAGAATTGAAATCATTTGAGCCAATGTTAGATTCTATAACATGAATTTCAAAATTAATATAAAGACCAAGGTATTTGGAAAATGGAACCAACAGGTTTGTTATACATGGCAAAAGAAGAGCAAGGTGCCTAAAAGCAGAAAAATAGTTGAAAATATTGTAAGATGTTCAAATGTTGGTAGTAAGATAGGGTATAAAATAGGTTCTGTTGCAAGAAGCATTTGTTGAAATATGAAAAAAGCTGATGTGGAAATGTGTGCTTATTAGATGAAAATAAGAATTGGGTATTATAGAAGAAACATAAGTCAACGGAATGTAATGGGAATGGGAGATTTAAGATATCTATGTAATAAAGCAGGAAGAAATGGGTAAAGACAGGAATAATTACCATAAAGGGTGTGCTACAAAGCTATTTTTATCAATGAGAGATTAACCATGACATGAAAAGTCTTTGGGTTTATTGAAATTTAAGAATGTAGAAGTTAATATTTATAAATTGTAGTTCAGTTATTTCACCATGAACTCTTCCAATTAACCATGGATAAGTATGTCATTGCAAACCAAGTCCCAGAATATAGTAAGCTATTGTTCAGAAATGGTAGGATATATCAAATTACAAAATGAACCCATACAGGAATTTCTGCAATAGCAGATAACATTCGCTGTGGTTATGGGCTATTTTTAAAAAAATGAAATCATTTATTTAATCAATTTATCTGGACTTACAATGATATGTTGTTGAGCCATAAACTGATCATACAGTGCTGGGTTCATAAGTAAGCTAAGTTAAACATGCCTGTTTCAGGGCGTTGTTGCTATATACGGCATAGTAGTAATATAATTGTTATGGATAAAAGAAATAGCTGTTTTAGATTGGATGTCTGTCTGTAACAACATGTTGATCTTCCAGTCAAAGCTTTAGTAAAGGAAATGCCATTGTCCAGGATATATATTTTCCATTTTTTTTAGTATGATATTTTTTCCATGATGTTTGAAAAATTGTGGAGGATGGGCACAGTGCTGGAGTATTGGAAAAAGGCAAATATGTTTCTATTATCAAAAATGTGGGAAGAGAGAATCTGGGTAACTACATTCTGGTAAATCTCATACAGATTACCAGACAAAGTTTTGGAACAGATTATTAAGAAATTGGTTTGTAAGCATGTAGAAATGAATGCATGGCTTGAATATGTCAGGTCAAACCAATCTGATCTTTTTAATAGAATGGTTAGTTTAATCTTGACGGACATAGAATAAGTTGATTTGAGCAAAACATTCTTTTACAAAATTCTATATGTGCTGGACTACATTACCATTAGAGGGATACAGAGCTATTTGAACAGCCATACCAAATAAGTATATATTTATGTTGGCAACCTTAAAACACTCAAAGAGCCACAAATCCTAACCGGAAGCCTCCTGTTCAATTCTGGAGCCGACTGGAAGTCCGGTTCCCCCACCACAGAGTTTCCTTCCTAGCATGGTGTCCTTTTTCCTCTACCTGCCCTAACTGAAAGCCCTATCAATTGTGGAGCTGACCAGTGACAGGGAGCCGCAGCAGAGGGATGAAAGAGCCACATTCGGCTCCAGAGCCGCAGGTTGCTGACCCCTGTTCTAGGCTCTTTCTTCTTCATTTGGGCACTAAAGCAGTACAGCCAAATAATCCCAATTTGTATTCATGGGATCTTATTTCAGACCAAATTCATATATCCCTCCTAGAGATAGTATTGATACCAACTTGGCATCAATGCTGTGTTTTCTTGGTGTTATCCTCTTTTAAGCATGCAATCTGATTTTCTCCTGCTTTGGCTACGAAACTGAAATTCCACAACAAGCACCTTCTTTTCTTACCTTGTTTTTGATTTTGGCACACTCTAATTACATAGGCAGCCTTACCATGCCTATTGCTGTTGGGGAAAATGTCTGACTGGGATGGGTTTGAAATTATTCACATGATTACATTTTATGGCTGGCAACCCACCATCAGTGTAGATAGCACAGAAGATGACCTTGACAGAGAGCATGTTACCAAAGCAACAAGGAGACAAAAGGTGGCTGAAACCCAAGAAGAATGTAAGTGTAACCCATAATTTATATAAGGGAAGGTGAGAGAAGGAGGAGTTAAAGCACTGTCAGATTTGCATGATTCTGGTACATCTTAATAAAAGTAGTTCTAGTCTTCCCTGGAGTTTATTCTTTGCTCTGGTTTACATTATAGGGGAGACACTAAGATATTTCGCTTAATGAGCAGCTACAAGTATTTTAAATTAGTTTTTTTTTTTAAATGCCACCCTCAAAGCTTCACATGAGTGTTTATATTCGGGAAGATGTCATGATGGCCCGAAAAATTACACCTCACAAAGGCAGATCTTGCAAACACTGAGAGAAGGAAAAGGGCCCCAATCACTTTATTGTCCCCCTCCTTGTATGGATCAGGATGAGGGCCATTGCCATAGTTCATGGTTCACTCTACGGATTAGTCGGAAGGCGCCCCGATTGGTGCCTTTTCTGCCTGCTCCTCGCTTTCTGACTAGAAGAGGCTCCCCCCATCCTCCCGGGTCATTTTCCAAACCCCTTGGAGCACCTAGCGCTGCAGGGAAGCGCCCGGAAGGCCTTCGTCCGTGTTTCAGGGATGCTGAGCCTGGGAACTGGAGTCAAGCACGGATCCGAAAAGCCGAGCACCCCGCCAGGCCACGGAGGAGCCCTTGCTTATGGGTCGCCTTGCAGCTCCGAAAAAGGCTTGCCAGGCTACAGTTTTCCGGATGTCCCTGCCCTGACGCCGCTCCCGTCTCCTTGGAGTCCCTTCATTCATTTCCTCTCCTCCCACTGCATCTTGCAAACCCACCCCGCCCGCTGGCGAGAGCCCCGGCTGGCGCTTCAGTGCCTCCATTTCCCTCTCCTCGGGGGTCTTTCGCCCTTTAACTTACTAACACGCGGGGAAGGGAAAGCGGGCCTTGTCCCTTTAAGAGCCTTCGCTCGCCCCTCTCACGTGGGCGATCAGCTGACAAGTGACGCTCCCGGGGAAAAGCTGTTCCTGAAACCTCTGGGGCGCTGCAGCGGGTGGCGAGCGTCTCTGTCCTGCCGCTCAGCCGCCTCTTCCGTCTGGCTGCGGGAGGGCGCTTGGCGGCGGCGGCAGCGCGAGGAGCTCCGGCGGGCACAGACGACGGCGGCGGCGGCGACAAGCCCGCTAATCACTTCGCGCGTCCAGCCGGGTGAGGTGGAGAGCCTGACGCCCGAGAACTAGCCAGCAACCCAGCAGAGAGCGAGCGGCTCCTTAGTTCGGAAGCGCTCGGAAGGTTTTGCGATTCCTTCCTCATCCTTGCAGGCGGTGAGACGGAGGGGCTCGCCAGCACCCGGGGGGGGCTCTGGATCGGTCTGCAGAGGTTTGCAGCCTGGGTGTGAAGCAGGCTGCTCTTGTCAACCCCCCCCCCGGCGCCCAAACCTAGTTACCCCAGTTCATGGATTATCTGGTAAGTCCCCGGGTTCAAAGTGAATGCAAAATCTTCCTCCTGCTCCCAATTTTAAGGCGAACCTGTTTTCAACCTGCATGTTCCCAAATCCATTGTTTATACCTCTTTTCTGCTTGCTTCTCTGTCTTGTCTATCCAGAGGTCCTCAAGTTCCCTAGTGTGTATGTATGTATATATACGGTATATACTTTCAGACTAGGTGGAACTTGGCTGTTGATTTTTAGAATTCGGAAATCAGCCTTTTCTCTCTGTGATGCTGAACAATGGAGAAGAAAGTTTCCCAGTTGTGCTTATATAAACTGCTGGCTAGAAAATGGAATGCTCCAGGCTCTGAATCTGGTGACTTTCAGAACAAATTAAAGCCTTAAATGGACTACTAGACCCTCACTCATTGGGTTATTAGGCTTCTAAAATCCTGAGCCAGGTCACCTAGCTTGGGTTCTAAATGCTTAAATGGAGAGGACGCTTGAATGCATTACATTGAAATGAGTGTGAACAATTCCGTACTTAAATAATTGGGTATTTAGCAGAAAACATTTAACAGCCTTTAATGAGAGCTGGCTTATTTGTTAAAAGAGAGAGATTGTATCACAGTTGTTTGCTTCAAGGTTAGAGGAGTTTAGGGTTTGTGAAAGGCCTGGCAGCTACTAATCTGAATTGCCTTCATGGATGGAGCGAGATCTTGACGCTAATCTATTCCTTAATTAACATTTTAAGTGCATAATGCAATACACAATCTACCTGATGAATGTTAAGAGAAGCACTGGGTTTTTAGCTTTTTCCCTTGCTTTTTAACTTGCCCTCCTTTTTTCCTTTCAAAATGTATATACTATAATGATTGGGGGTTGTTTGCACAGTCATAAATTGCATACCATGAAAAATCATAAAAAGTTACTCTTTTGATGCACAATGTGGGAAGAGATACAGACTAAAGATACTTTTCAGATGAGGCGTTCATTGTGCAATTAGATTGTCTTCTTCACGGTGTTTTAAAGGGTTCTAGATGTACTGATTTATTCATAATCTTCCTGAGCTTTTTCCCCTACCTTTTTCTTAATACAGAAAATGGTCAAGCTGGATCTAAATAACGCACTGATTTGTGGCATTCTCAAGAGCTATCTATATTTTCTAGATAAAAATATATGAAATGTTTAATATATAGAAACATTTTCCAATACACATACAGCCTACATGTATGAAGCTCAGTATGGTAATTAGTTAATTCATGATTTCCTTTCCTAGCTTATCTGAATCTTATATAAAATGATTTAGTGTGAATGAATGTGTCAAATTACATTTTCCTGCAGTTCTGTTGAGATGAAATATGCCTTTATTAGCAGGAAGAAAGTGTTTTATTGAGCTATCAGTAAAGATGCTTTTTAGAATAAATGTGGCATTTACACAGGGAACAATATATTATCTAAAATATTTATTTCTAACTAAATTTCTTTAAAAAGCAAGGCTACTTTTTCAAAAAAGCATAACTTTATTAGAAAAGTATATATTATCTTTTTTTAATTTTGTTTGTGGGGGTAAATTGTATTTGGCCTGTATGTTGATGGGGAAAAATGTTTGCTGTATTAAGACTACCGTATGTTTTTTAATAGCTTAAAGTCTACTAGTAATTAACTTGACTATTCTGAGAACTGGTATTACTATAACTACACGGGACCCTGGAGGTTTCTAAAGTAATATTTTCAAAATTTGTATCTGGGTGAAGCTAGCCTTTTATTACTTGGAGCAAATATTAAACCTTTTAACTGCTGCAGAACGTAATGGAAAAGTATTCTAGTGTGCAGAATGTGTTTAATTGACTTTGAAATATGTTCTTGTACATGACAAACTTACAAAATGCCCTTTGCTAAGTCTAGCTTGACCTCTTGTCCTTATTTTTGTTCTTTGTTATATGCAACTTAAAGCAAATTGTGTGCACTTCTGAGTTGCTTGTTTCATGAAAAAGTATTTCAATTGTAGCTGCTTCCATATTACCCTCTATCCCCAACTTTCTTGCAATTAACTATTTATTACATTTGTAGCAATAAAGGGGAGATTGGAATATGAAGTCTCTTTTCTTTGAAGTGCCTGGATATTTATTTTGGGCAAATGTTTGTTTTGTAAGGTTTAGAAGCAAGCCAAGTTATAGAAGAACAGAGTCTAGAACTTCATTATGAATTTTTGGTTGTGTTTCCTCTAGCAAATGGCTTTAGGCTAAGAGAAAGTTGAATTTATGTTCTGAATTCTTGTTGACATATTGGCAATGCTTTCTGTAACAGAACCTTTCAGAATTCACTGAATACTTTCTACTTGTATTACTGCATAACAGACAACAGCTAGAGGACAATAAAATTGTTAAGGCAGATGCTGGATATATTGTTAACATTCAGCCAAAAACAACACTTGGAAATAATATAATTGACATTCTTATTTTCAGTGATCCCACCATTTAGGGTCAATGTAATTTACCTGATGCATTGATGATTGTAATGATCTCATGCCCATGCAGAGTTCCTTATGTTTGTGCTTATAAGACCAAAAAAGAACAGAAAAGATTAGAAGTGTTATTTGTTTGTATATCACCCTTCTAATACATACTCAAGGAAGTTACATTTTAAAAAGAAAAGAAAAAGCATAATATTAAATTCCAGTAATACTAAAATCCGGGCAAAAGAACAGGTTTAATTTTTTACACATTGGGAAAGTCAAATGAGATCCAAGTCAGATCTCATGAAGGTTCATTCCATAGGCAGAGAGCAATGGGATACAAGGACCTAATCTGGTGAACCATGAAGAAGGGCTTTGGACAGCAGGAGTGAGTTCCTGTGGGCCTCCTTTTGCAGATGTTAGCAGCCAGATAAGTTCGTAAAAGGACCTACGCTACAACTCACACAAATGCTGCCATTTTTATCTCTATTCCAGTTGCCCATCATTCCTCTCTGCTTCTTGGTATATATGTATAGTTGTGGGTAACTATTTACTGATTTCTCAAATTTGGATGCTGCCAATTTAATTTGACTAATGGTGACTTTCAGTAGCTAAAACACTCATAGTATGAGTAACAATTTAAACAATGAAATCTATGGTAAAATGTAAACATTAATACATCATTGATAAACAATACCTTAAAATGTCCACATTTGTCTGAAATGGTATAGGATTTCCTGCGTAAGCAGGGGTTTGGACTCGAAGACCGCCAAGGTCCCTTCCAACCCATTCTGTTCTGTTCTCCATTCTCCATTCCATTCCATTCCATGTCTCAAAGTAATGGTGTCCTAAATACGATAATCCAATGATAAACACAAGAATGACACATCATTACTCTAATACAACTAGTTTATTTTTTCCTTTATAAGGCTCTGTAGGTCAGAAAGTGCAACAATAAAATATAGTACTTGTAATTATTAATAAAACAATGTATCTTATGTAATTCTACTGCATTTTTATTACACTTACATTACAATTATGTAATTGTATTGCATTTTTATTATAGTAACTGTAGGACAGGTATCAATGGCAATAACCCAAACTTGTGCTAAACCTCAACCATAGCTTGGATTGTTTGGATACAACAAATGATAACACAAAATTGGACAACCTAGAAATATATGTGAGGGTCCTGATCAGGTAGAAGCAGTCAGTGACAGGCAGACTTTGTGTTCTCTACCAGGGTAATTCTTTAAAATAAGATAAATATAGATCTTCCTTGGCTCCCTATAGGGAGAGAAACAAGGAACCATATGGCTCAGGGATTCCACAGAAGCATCTCAACTGCTAAAAAATGGGTGTTTTTACAACGTCCTCACAGAACTGCAGAGGGTAATGCATCCAAGCTACCAAGGTGAAAGGCCGACAGAATATCAGAATTAGAATTTGAGACAGATAAGATAATGGCACATGCCATTGAGAAGAATCCGTAGAATTTAAATGTTATGTTAAATATAAACTGCTTAACTTACTACTACTAAGTTCAACATTCATCATCGTCATCATCTTCCTAGCATTATTCCCGCAGGTGCAAGTCCACTTTTTGGATTGACAAACACCATCTTGCATGATCAAACACAACATATGGGTCTAACTGGGCAATTTTCATACCTGCATTTATTGTGTCCTGCCATCTTTGCTTTGGCCTTCCATGCAGGCACTAGCCATCTGTGTTATAGTGGAGGGTGATGCAGGGAATGACGATTGAAGATACTGATTGAAGATCAATATCCTGGATGCATTGTTTAAAGTGACCCCTGGTGTTCTCAAGCCCTTTGTAAAATTTTCTTGTCTCGGGGATCTGACTCCAGTGGTTCTTGGAGACCATTTTAATTCAACCTGGCTAACAAAAACCTAATACAGTTAGTCCTTGATATATGACCACAATTGAGCCGAAAATTTATGTTGCTAAGCAAGAGAATTATTTTTTCTTTTATTCATTAAACATGAAACTCAGTCAACTGAACATTTAAAGATGTGTCACAAATACTGGTGATACAAATACCATTAGACTGCTAATGGTTGATACGGGTTGCTGCCAGCGTCCTAGGTATCAACCAAGTATCTTCTTAAAATATATGATGTTCCAGGTAGTGCAGTTATTATTATTATTATTTTATTTCATTAAGCGTATATTAGAAAACAGATACAAGTATAAACAAAATTATGGATACTGTACATGATATGGATTCAGATAAAAAGAAACAATAGGACAGGGATGGTAGGCACACTGGTGCTCTTATGCACGCCCTTAAAGACTCTTAGGAATGGGGTGAGGTCTACAGTAGAGAGTCTAAGGTTAAAGTTTTGGGGTTTGGGGAAGAAACCACAGAGTCAGGGAGTGCATTTCAGACATTGACAACTCTGTTACTGAAGTCATATTTTCTGCAATCAAGTTTGGAGTGGTTTACCATAAGTTTGTATCTATTGTGTGCTCATATATTGTTTTGGTTGAAGATGAAGTATTCATTGACAGGAAGAACATTGTAGCAGATGATTGTATATACTACGTTTAGATCGGATCGAAGTCGGCGAAGTTCTAAATTGTCTAAGCCCAAAATTTCAAGCCTGGTGGTATAAAGGTATTTTGTTTCGAGCAGAGGAGTGGAGGATTCTCCTTGTGAAATATCTTGTTGTTGAGTTGTTAAGAAAGTTTTTGTCCCATGCTACTGCTTTTCTTGCCACAGTTGCTAAATGAATCATTGCAGTTAAATTAGTAATATGGTTGTTTAGTAAATCTGCTTTCCATTGAATTTGCTTGTCAGAAGGTCACAAACAGTCATCGCATAATCCAGGACACTGCAACTATTATAAATACATGCCAGTTGCCAAGTATTTGGAATTTGATTATACAACCACTGGAGTGCTGCAACAGTTGTAAGAGTGAAAAACAACCATCAGTCAATTTTTGAACAGTCACTAAACAAATGATTATAAGTCAGGGACTGCTGGAGCAAACTCTAGTCCTCAGGATTTTCTTTGGAAAGTCTCTGTCCACTCTAGCATAACAAGATAGCAGGCAAGAAGTGAAGGCTATTCAGAATAACTCTGTCTTCTTTGGAAAGTCTGTTTATTGAGGGCTAAGTTAGTAGAACATGTATCCCTCTCTGGAATATTTTGGGACAAATGAAAATGAAGTTAGGTTTTGTCACACACTTTTACTTTTACAGGCTTTTTACACAATCTTTTAAAACATGTTTATCAGGTTTTTTTCTTTGTGTACTGGAAATATGTTCACCTTACAGACGAATGTCTATACAGGTTACTTTCCTTGCACTTTGCAATCATTTTTCTTAATGGACTCAGTTCATTTCTTGTAGCTTTTTAATTAATTTGTTTTGCATCAGAGTTCCTTTTTCTTCCATTAAAGAAAATGCAGTTTTTGCTGTATTTCATTCCACCATTAGCGTTGTGACTTCCATCAGCTGTGTCATGGGGATTGAGCTTAATACAAACCACATTTGTTCTTCCATTTTTCAGCTAAAAACGCTAAAGGTACAAAATTAAAGATGTAATCAGGGCTGTTGTACAGTCAACAATTATGCATGCACAAGTCAACATGTCTCATATACTTGCATCTCTTCCATTATTTCTTCCGCAGTAGATTCAAGATAGTCTTAGCAGGTGGCAGTGCCTGATAACCTTGACTTAGCTTAATATTTGAATGAGAGACCTCGAGGGATACTAAGTTTGTAGTATAGACTGAGAATAAAAACCAGAAAAAAACCTGGAAGAAGGCAGTGGCAAATCACTCATATATTGTTGCCTTGAAAACTACATGGATTACCCACAATGTCTTGAAAGTTGAACTCAATTCAACTCAAGACAGTATTTTTGGTTAGATAATGATGTCAGCGTTCCAAATATCATCCCTAAAAGGATCAGACTCCAAGGCAAAGCTTTCCTCAAAGTTCTGGTT